>PVJI01012507.1:0-51397 GCA_004026765.1 Micronycteris hirsuta | reverse complement strand
TTTTTTTTTAATTAATTTTTTGGTTTAATTACAGTTATTTGCAGCCTCTCCCTTCCCCCTCCCTTCCCCTCCCGTCCCACCCCCCCAACCTCCCTCCTCCCCCTTAGTTCTGTCCATGTGTCCTCTACAGTGATTCCTGAAAACTCTTCTCCCCATTGTCCCCTCCCCCCTCTCCCCTGTCTATTGTTAGACTGTTCTTAATTTCAGTGTCTCTGGTTATGTTTTGCTTGCTTTCTGCTTTTGTTCCTATACTATTCTTAACCTCCCCCTGTCTGTTTTCCACCTACCATTTATGCTACTTATTCTCTGTACTTTTTCCTCCTCTCCCTCCTACTTCCCTGTTGATACCCCTCCAAGTCTTATATAAATTCCTTTAACATTTCATATAATAAAGGCTGGGTGATAATGAACTCCTTGAACTTGACCTTATCTGAGAAGCACTTTATCTGTCCTTCCATTCTAAATGAAAGTTTTGCTGGATAGAGTATTCTTGGATGTAGGTCCTTGCCTTTCATGACTTGGTATACTTCTTTCCAGCCCCTTCCTGCCTGAAAAGTCCCTTTTGAGAAATCAGCTGACAGTCTTATGGGAATTCCTTTGTAGGTAACTGTCTCCTTTTCTCTTGCTGCTTCTAAGATTCTCTCCTTATTTTTAATCTTGGGTAATGTAATTATGATGTGTCTTGGTGTATTCCTCTTTAGGTCTAACTTCTTTGGGACTCTCTGAGCTTCTTGGACTTCCTGAAAATCTATTTCCTTTGCCAGATTGGGGAAGTTCTCTCTCATTATTTGTTCAAATAAATGTTCAATCCCTTGGTCTTCCTCTTCTCCTTCTGGCAGCCCTATGATCCAGATATTGGGACATTTACAGATGTCATGGAGTTTCCTAAGCCTCTCATTTTTTTGAATTCTGGTTTCTTCCTTCTGGTCCACACTGTTGATTTGAGTCCCAGTTTCCTTCTCTTCCCTATTGGTTCCCTGCACATTTCCCCTCATTTTCTTTAGTGTATCCTTCATTTGTTCATCTATTTGCGACCAACTTTCTTCCAATTTTTGTGAGCATCCTGATTACCAGTGTTTTGAACTGTGCATCTGATAGGTTGGCTGTCTCTTCATCCCTTAGTTGTAATTTTTCTGGAGCTTTGTTCTGTTCTTTCATTTGGGCCATTTTTTCTTTAAGGGGCTGAGCCTTAGGTGTTCACCAGGGCGGGGCAACCTCTGCCTACACTGTGTTTTGATGCTGTCTGGGAGGGCAACAATGGCACTTGCTCCACTCTTCCTAGCTCCCAGTCACTTTTCTCCCAATGCGCTCTCCTTTGTGGCTGGGAGTTGCTCCCCCTGCCACCTCAATCCCCACAGCTGTTTTCTGCTCCGCTCCCCAACTCTTTCTCCTGGTTTATCTGCACGCACAAGTGAGGGACCGCCTAGTCCACCAGTCTCAGCTCCGCTGTTTCCCACTAGCTCCTCCAGGTGCACTGGCCGCTTTTTGGGCAGCTTTTTGGTCAGGTGCGCCCGCCGTGAGTCTCTCCAGGCAAACTGCCACCTCGCCACAGGCTCTCCACCCGGCTCTGCCCCGCTTACCGGTCTGGATGAACGTGTCCTCTCTAACTTCTTGCTGTTGGACTTCCACAGTTCGATTCTCTGTCTGTTCTGGTTGTTTAATTTGCTTTTTAAATTGTTATTCCTCTTTTGGTTGTACGAGGAGGCAGAGTGTGTCCACCTACGCCTCCATCTTGGCCAGAAGTCTGAACTGCTTATTCTTGAAACTCAGCTGCCATGGACTGAATGTTTGTGTCCCCCCGAAATTCATGTTGGAACCCTAACCCCCAATATGATGCTATTAGGAGGTAGAGTCTTTGGGATTAATTAGGGTTACATTATGTCATGAGGGTGGGGCTCTAATGATGGGAGACAGGAGATCTCTTTCTCCTTTCTCTCTGTTTCTCTCTCTCTCTTTCCCTCCCCATGTGAGGACACAGTAAGATGTCTATCACCTTGGCTCATGTGGCTCAGTGGATTGAGTACCAGCTTACAAACCAAAGGGTCACCAGTTCGATTCCCTGTCAGGGCACATACCTACCTGGGTTGCAGGCCAGGACCCTTGTAGGGGGCATGTGAGAGGCAATCACACACTGATGTTTCTCTCTCTCTTTCTCCCCCTTCCCCTCTAAAATAAATAAATAAAATCTTAAAAAAAAAAAAGATGACTGTCTGTGAACCAGTAGAGGGTCTTCACCAAGAACCTGATCATGTGACACCCTGATCTCAGACTTCCCAGACTCTAAAACTATGAGAAATGTCTGTTGTTGAAGCTGCCCAGATATGGTATGGTATTGCGTTATAGCGGCCTGAGTAGAATAAAACACCAGCAGAGGAGTAACTAGAGAGATCATCACTCGATAGGGCCTTTTAAAAAAAACTGCAGCAACAGTAGTTATTTCTCAACTGACTTGGATTCCTGTCAGTCTTCTCTGGCCCTGAACCAGCAGAAACATTGTTCCTAAGATAATGGCCATATGTACAAATGACTGAGCCATTCTGTTAGGTTCTCTCCCTTTCCTGATTCTTGGTCCTATGACTTGGACTCTTCTGTTTTCAGAGCTGCCTTTTCAAATCTCCATTTCTATGGCTTCAAATGTCACCTCATTCTGACCACCTCCAAACATGCAGCTCCAGTTTGGACTCGTTGCCTGTGCAGTGGTCAAGACACTGGCTGAACCCTCTACAACTCTGCTGAACCCTGGCTTTGACACATACTGGCAAAGTACCTCAGTTTCCTGAGGGGTGCAAACTAGTAACAGAATCCATCTCATAGGGTTCTGAGGACTGAATGAATTGGTACATGAAAGGCACTTTAAACACTGTCTGGCACGCAATAAGAGCTCAATCAATGTCATCCACCTGCCATCACCTCTCTACCCTCCTCTCCTACCACTCACTTCTTTCTTGATAATGCTTGTTTGTTCTACAAGTACTCATTTCTACCTAAGGGCCTTTATACCACCAGTTGCTCTCTCTGCCTAGAGCTCTCTTCTGTTCGTCACATGATTGGCTCATGCTTAGCTCAAATTTCAATTCCTCAAAGAGTTTACTCACCACTAAGTTGTGACAGCCCCCTATCACTTTCTAATCTCACTTTATTCATTTCTTTCATAGGACTTGCCACAATCTTAATCTTATTCATTTGTCTTTTTCCATATAGTCTGTCTCCCTCATTAGATCATAAACTCTATGAAAGCGAAGACCTTATCTGATTTATAAATCATTATATTCTGGGCCTAAAATAGTGCCTTATACTTAGTAATTGCTCATACATTTGCTTAATGAAAGACCAATGAATGGTCTCAGTCAAACCTTTACCTTAATCTCTGTTCTTTTAAAAAAAAATTGTAGTAAAATATACATAAAATTTACCATTTTGACCCTTTTTAAATGTATAAACATTTTAGCATTATGGTGTAACTATTATCACCATTCATCTCTAGAATCTTTTTATCTCTCCCAACTGAAACTGTGGTTCAACAATAACTCCTATCTCCCCCTGGCCCCAAGCCCTGGCGACTTCCTCTATATGAATTTGACTACACTAGGGACCTCATAAAAGAGTAATCAAACAATATATATCCTCTGGTGTTTGGCTTATTTTATTTAGCATAAGTAGAGTCATTCATATTGTAGCATGTGGAAGAATTTCCTTTTTTAAGGCTGAATAATATTCCACTGCATGCATATAACACATTTTGCATATCTAGTCATCTGTCAATGAACATTGGATTGCTTCTACCTTTTGGCTATTGTGAATAATGCTGCTCACTATTTCTTCTTGGCTACTCTCCCAAACCTAACTTTACTAATATTCTCCATCATCCCAATAAAATATCCTCATGTACACTCTTTATTTCACATGTCATTCGTTATGTTATAAAAAACCATTTAAGAGGACAATTAGAATATCAAAAGAGAGGCTTATAGACCTCTCCCAAAGCATTCTAAGATGGGCTGTATTTTTCACATAAGACATTAAAATCTCTCTGACCTGAAGAGGAGAGCAATAAGGAACCATTCCTGGGAGACAAACATAGCTGTAATACTATGTGTGCTTGAACCTGTGTCTACATAGGTACAGTTAAGCCTTGCTGGTTACACCTGACTTTCATTCATAAAAAAGAATAGGACAAAGTGTGCTCTCAGAGTTCCTGGAGAGACTATTCCATGGAAAAGATGCACCATAAACAAATTTGGTTCCAGAAGTCCACAGTTTTAAGTAACACATCCCCTGTATGGAAGGTAAATGTGCCACACTGGCAAATGTGTTGCTAGGTGTGCGATGTTCAATTGTTCTCAGTTAACAAGAGATGCCACCTTGCTGCTTCCATAGCTCTGTGGGAAATTCAAAGAGAACCAATATATAGACAGGGAAGCAGACATCCAGGACTCCTCCGTATGTAGCTTTGGTTTTACTTTTGGTCTAATTATATGTATATGATCCCTACAAATAGACTGGACCAGAATTTTAATTCATTTCCAACTTCTGTAAAAGTTGATCTGAAAGCCAAGACTGAAGTAATGGTAAAAACCATGCATAACTTGTACAGCGCTTTGTTATATTCTCCCTTATCCTAAAGTTTGCCATTTAAAGTGGCATTCAGTCCTTCTTCCTTCCTAACAGAATCTCATCCAGAGCCTCAGGAGGGAATTTGGTTTCTGTCTCTGTTTTTCTTTCCCCCAGTCCGATGTGGGCAGGGAAGCACACAGCCCAACTGTCACTGTAAGCCTTCAGGAGAATGTGACCTTGGGAAGCTATGCCTTTGGATGAAGCAGACCCTAAGGATGGCAAAACAGAGGAACAGAAAGAAATCTGGACCCTTAACACAATCAACCCTGACATAGTGTCACCTGACTTGTAAAGTGAGATGATACATGTCCTTACTGTTGAAGCCAGATGAGTCAGCTGAAGGCATTGTGACACACTGGGTACCACCAAATACACTGATGCTATTGGGAAATTTCCTTTAGGGTCAACATGAATTAAGACATTGAGACCATTGAGACCACAGTGATTTAGAAAGGAGAGGACTGTGTAGATGTGTTGTATCAAATATCTGAATCAAGTCATGGGAATACAAAGTTAAGTATTTTTTTCTTACTATTAACTGCTTGCTGATTCAAAGGTCTACCGTATTTTTTGGACTATAAGATGCACCACCGCCCCCGCAAATTTGGGAGTAAAGAGAGGTAGAGAAACATCAATGGTTGCCTCTCAGCCTACAACCTAGGCATGTGCCCTGACAGGGAATCGAACCAGTGTCCCTTTGGTTTGCATTGGTTCAAAGGCTGGTGCTCAATCCAATGAGCCACACCAGCCAGGGCACTTTTTTTTTTTAAATTGTGGTAAAATACACATAAAAAACTTACCACCTTGGGCTTCCGGCCAAGATGGAGACGTAGGTAGACACACTTTGCCTCCTCACACAATCAAAAGACGGAAAACAACAATTTAAAAACAAAAAAAACAACCAGAACTGACAGAAAATTGAACTTTATGGAAGCCCGACAACCAAAGACTTAAAGACGACATGTTCATCCAGACCGGTAAGCAGGGCGGAGCCAGGCCCTCTGCCAGACGGTGGTTCATGAAGCTGGGCATGCAACGCTGAAACAGGCCGGGGGGACCACGGCTGGAGGACCTGGACTGGCGGGACATGAGGCCAATGAAGCGGACAGTCCCGCGTTCACATGCAGATAAACCAGGAGAGGAAGTTGAGGAGCAGAGCAGACCGAGCAGCACAGGGGCCCAGCGAGGGGAAATAAAACCTCAAACCGCCAATTGAAAACACCTGTGGGGGTTGAGGCGGCAGCGGGAGAAACTCCCAGCCTCACAAGGGAGTTTGTTGGACAGACCCACAGAGTCCTAGAACAAACCCGCCCGTGTGGGAATCAGCACCAGAAGGGACCAATTTGCTTGTGGGTAGCGAGCTGAGCAAGCGTCATTGTGCCCTCTCAGACCCCTTTCCCACAGAGGACGTCACAAAGCAGAGACGTGGGTTACCCTGCCCTGGTGAACACCTAAGGCTCCACCCCCTTATACGTAACAGGCATGCCGACAGGAAAAAAAATGGCCCATATGAAAGAGCAGATCAAAACTCCAGAAAAAATACAACTAAGCCATGAAGAGATAGCCAACCTATCGAATGCACAGTTCAAAACACTGGTAATCAGGATACTCACAAAATTGGTTGAATTTGGACACAAATTAGATGAAAAAATGAAGGATATGCTGAAGGAAATGAGGGGAACTGTTCAGGGAACCACTAGGGATGAGAAGGAAACTGGGACTCAAATCAATGGTGTGGACCACAAGGAAGAAAAAAACATTCAACCAGAAAAGAAGGAAGAAACAAGAATTCAAAATATAAGGAGAGGCTTAGGAACCTCTGGGACATCTCTAAACGTTCCAACATCTGAATTATAGGGGTGCCAGAAGGAGAAGAGGAAGACCAAGGGATTGAAAACTTATTTGAACAAATAATGAAAGAGAACTTCCCCAATCTGGCAAAGGAAATAGACTTCCAGGAAGTCCAGGAAGCTCAGAGAGTCCCAAAGAAGTTGGACCTAAAGAGGAACACACCAAGACGCATCATAATTATATTACCCAAGATCAAAAATAAGGAGAGAATCTTACAAGCAGCAAGAGAAAAAGAGACAATCACCTACAAAGGAGTTCCCATAAGACTGTCAGCTGATTTCTCAAGAGACCTTTCAGGCAAGAAGGGGCTGGAAAGAAGTATTACAAGTCATGAAAGGCAAGGACTCACATCCAATATTACTCTATCCAGCAAAGCTTTCATTTAGAATGGAAGGACAGATAAAGTGCTTCTCAGATAAGGTCAAGTTCATCATCACCCAGCCTTTATTATATGAAACGTTAAAGGGATTTATAGAAGACATGGAGGGATATCAACAGGGGAGTGGGAAGGGGAGAGGGGGGAAGAGGTACAGAGAATAAGTAGCATAAATGGTAGGTAGACAGGGGGAGGTTAAGAATAGTATAGGAAATGTAGAAGCCAAAGAACTTACGTGTATGATCCATGGACAAGAACCAAAGGGGAAGAAAGTCAGGGGCAGCGGTATTGGGACGGAGGGGAATAAAGGGGGGAGTAATGGGACAACTGTAATAACTTAATCAATAAAATATATATAAAAAAAATCTTACCATCTTAACCAACCATTTTTTTTAATTTTTTTTTTTTTTAGATTTTATTTATTTTTATAGAGAGGGGAAGGGAGGGAGAAAGAGAGGGAGAGAAAGGTCAATGTATGGTTGTCTCTCACATGGCCCTCACTGGGGACCTGGCCTGCAACCCAGGCATGTGCTCCGACTGGGAATCGAACCGGGACCTTTTGGTTCCCAGCCCGCGCTCAATCCACTGAGCTACACCAGCCGGGCCCATCTTAACCATTTTTAAAGTATACAGTTCAGAGGCATTAAACACATTTGCATTGTTGTGCAATCATCACAAACATCCATCACAGCTCTTTTCATCTTGTAAAACTGAAACTCTATACTTAACAGTAACTCTCCATTTGGCCCTTCCCCTCACCAACTGTGGCCAGTCTCTGGCAACCACCATTATACTTTCTGTCTTTATGGTTTTGACTACTTTAAGTACCTGATATTAAGTGGAATTATACAGTATTTGTCTTTTTTTTTTTTTTAAGATTTTATTTACTTATTTTCATAGAGGGGAAGGGAGGAAGAGAGAGAGAAACATCAATGTGTGGTTGCCTCTCACGTGGCCCCCACTGGGTACCTGGCCTGCAACCCAGGCATGTGCCCTGACTGGGAATCGAACCTGCGACCCTTTGGTTCGCAGCCTGTACTCAATCCACTGAGTTACGCCAGCCAGGGCCAGTATTTGTCTTTTTGTAACTGGAATGGTGTCCTCAAGGTTCATCCATGTTACAGCCTATATCAGAATTTCCTTCCTTTTTAAGACTAAGTAATATTCCTTTGTATGTATATACCACATTTGCTTATCCATTCATTCACTGACAGAGACGTGGGTTGATTTCTTGTTTTAGCCACTGTGAATAATGCTACTATAAACAGGGGTGTGCAAATATCTCTTGGAAACCCTGCTTTCAATTCTTTTGGGTACATACCCAGAATTGGAATTGCTGGGTCATATGGCAATTCTATTTTTAATTTTTTGAGAAACTGCCATATTGTTGGATCAAAGAACTATCATGATTTTGAACTACTGTTAAACACAAATAACAAATTGAGATATTTATCTACAACTAAATGTGAAATAAATACGTCTGATTTCTAGTGGTGTCAGAGCCACAGGTGCTGCTATTACTGCTGTGGTTTGTTGCCAACATTCATAAATGAAGGAAATACCAAATTTTAAGAGGTTGGGAGAAAAAGACATACTATTTTTCCTTCCCACATCCACAGACTCCTTTGTTTGTGGACCCTGGCTTAAGAAGCAGTGTTCTACAAGGTGCTCTTTTTTTCTTGACAGGGAATTACCACCTTGTCTGAGACAGCGCTATCCATACACAAGTATCTCTCTTTTAAAAATTCTTCCTTTTGTTGAACTAAAATGTCTCCATGTTCTGCACTGCATGCATTCTTTTCCACATGATAGACTTTCATGTATTTGAAGATAAATCTCTAACTCAGCCTTTCCTTCTGCTGACTTTATGCCCAGTTCTTTCAAAATCTTCCTTATTAGGGGGGAAAGGGGACTTGAGTGGGTATAGAGTTTCAGATTGCAAGATGAAAAAGTTCTGGGCATCTGTTTCACAACAATGTGAGTATATTTAACACTACTAAACTGTGCACTTAAAAATGCTTAAGATGTGAATTTTATGTTATATGGTTTTTTACCACATTAAAAGAACTCCTCCTTATGAAAATGATTTATATGGTCTTTGATGCCTTCAAATTTCTAGTTGCTTTCTTATAAATATGCTCTAGTATATCTCTGGAATCCGAACTGAAATATAGTTCCCAAGGAGTGTTCTCTGTAGCACAGAGTGGGATGACCAGTATTCTCATTATGATGCATTTCTCTTCTCATAGCCAAATAGTGCATTGCTTTGGGGGAGGGGTGCTGCAGGCCAGGCAGGCAGAGTGTCCAGTGGCTTCACTTTAGATTTACTCTTAGATCTTGTTTATAGGTGTTGTTGGACCCAAGTGCAGCACTCTAGTTTATCCCTTGTAATATTCATTTTGTGAGACTAAGTCCAGGTTTTTGCAGCTTCCCAAGACCTCTTTTGGTTTTGATTCTGTGACTTCCTGTATTAACTATGCCTCCAAGCTTATAGTCAACCTGAAACTCAATATACAAGGGAGGACCCCCAAATACCTGGAATTTATTTATAAAAAATCATACACTTATTCTTACATGTTTAAACTTCAGTCACCTTCAACATATTCTCCATTTGATGTAATATACCTATCGAGACATTTTTTTCCACTGCTCAGTTTTTGAACTCATTGATTTCGATGCCTTTTAGTGCTTCTGCCGTTTTTTGTTTCACTTCTTCCACATTGGCAAAACATTTCCCTTTGAGGACTTTTTTCATCCGGGGAAACAAAAAAGTTGCTCAGGGAGAGATTGGGTGAATACAAAGGGTGGGGCATGGAGGTCATGCCGTTTTGTTCAAAAACCGCTGAACATTACTCAGTGTGGTGTGGGTAGGTGAGCTTGTAAATCGCCCATGATGAAATGGGCAAAGGCGCTGAAAGAATCTTCAAAAAAAAATTTCACTGGGACCAAACACAACCTCTCACAACAATGCCAGCTGGTACACTGATACAGATGGGTTCTTAGAACACTCATCTAGCAGGGGAAGCCCTGCTCTCCAGAAGATAATCCCTTTTCTGCTACACCCCCCATATTTGCTTATTACAACTTCAGTGAAAAGTTACGGAAGAAAAGCAATGAAGAGCTGAGAGACCGGCAGCATACCACTGGGAACCTTTTCTAGTGTGATACAGATTCGTAACTGTTAGTGTTCTAACCTATTGCTCCCCTGCGATTTTATCACCTGAGTAGCTTTGTGTCAACACTACCACATTTGAAGTACAGAGCTGTCACAAAGCCTTAGGGCTCCAATGTTACATCCTGTTCTTTAACATGTAATAAAGCAGCACATTTATTGCTCTATCACAAAGTTGTTTTAATATTTTGTTAATTGTATTTCAATATAATTGGTTTCCTTTATAATCCTATGTATTTTATGATTCAAAACATTCTGAGATGGGGTCAACGGGATTTACCAACTTCCAAATCATGAAAGCCACCATCTTTGGTGACTTGGAGAAAGTAGAGCCCATGCTGTAGAAGGAACTCAGGTAACAGGTTTGTTAGACCTGATGATCTTTAAAAAGTTTCTGCTCATCCTGGATTAGAGAGCAAGCATAGTTTTATAGTGCAAAGAATGTCTCTAATTATCTTCTCCTTAACTAACTCACTGGACCCATGGGTGCTCTCCTGCCCCTCCACAACTGTTCTGACAGGTGCGGTGGCACCCTGTACACTTGCAGTGAACAGGCTCTACGAGTGCCTACTCCACCTGTTTACCAAGAGTTGCTTACCAAGAGTTGCTTACCAAGAGTCGGGGTGTGTTGACAGTCCTAAAACTATTTGTACTATTTATAATTTCAATAAAACTAATTTAATAAAAACCAAAACACATGTGAAAAGTTATTGCCTCTAAGGAAATTAGACTATTTCTAAAAGACTTAAAATGATTAAGTCAATGAAAAAAAAACTTGCTAAAGTATGGCAGAACAACTATAAAATATTGAGGGAAAAAACACCTAAGAAGATTCTATTCTCAGAATGCTTTAATGAGTATCTTTAAGCTCTCTTTCTTCTTAAACCGCAACTAGAAACCTTAGACTATACATTATAGATGTGCTCTACAAAAAGTCACACCACTCCCACCAGCAGACGTATACTACAAGAAAACAAAACAACTCTTGGTCCTATATCAAGAGGTTGGCCAGTAAACGTGTTCTTAACTATATTAGGCAAAATAAAATGTTTAACCATGTAGTCTTTTCTATAATTCTATGCTAGAGCTTACTTTTTCAATTATTGATCAATTCCTCACCTGATAAAAATAAATAAGAAAATTTCTACCACACCGATGTCAGAATCAGGCAAACACATACTAAATATATGCTAAAACTCTTAGAATGCAAAACATAAGGTTTTGTTTCAAACAATATTTAGTCTTGAAGAAACAACTAGAATTCACTGATACACAGTGAGTTTAGTGAATAGTGAATTGTGCACTAAATTTGAGCGCAATTCATTAGAGTTCTATTTTCTTTTACATATAGTTTTGTTTATATTTAAGTGCTCTGCTCTTTATAAGTACCTGATCTTATAATAAAGAAGAGCAGTATTTATTATTTTGGTTTAAAAATCTTCCCTGTCTTATATAACAATACTTATTTCAGTGCTTCTTAAACTCTTTTCCTGAACAAAGGAGTGAACTTATACGCCAATCCTACAGACAGGGAGACTGGGAATATGGCCCAAGGGCCACAAATCAAAAGTTTATTTTAAGTCTTCTGCACCATTTTCCAAAATGTATGTAAATTTGGCCTGATAGCCTATAATTTATCTGTATTTGTTTCAATATTAAAAAGCCTTTTCAAAGACTTCTCTGTATACCATTGTGCACCCTTGAAGAGAAACTTCGATTCAACCAATTCAATATAATTTCAATTCCAATTTTGATTTGTGTTAAATGAAAAAAGAAATTAAATTGCAATTTCTTAGAGAAGTGTTGTAAGCGATTGGGCAATATCATATATGAGCCAACAAAGGCAGAGGGAAATCTAACAAATATCCAAGGGAAGGAGGCAAAAGGCATGGGGACAAAAATTAAATCTTGCATTAACCTAGCTGTCCACCCCTACTTAAGTCATGTCCAATATCTAACAAATTCTAAGGGGGGGCTGAGAACTATCATTTCCTACAGGTGGGGCTGGATCTTTTTCACTGTTGTCACCCTAGCACTTACCACAGTGCCTGGCACACAGTAGGTCTTGCCCAAAGTCACATGGCCAAAAAGTGGCAGAGCTGGGATTCAAACACAGCCAGTTTAGCTTCAGGGTCTGAGCTCTTAAACATTATGCTCTTATAAATGTTTGTTGAATACAGGAACTAGTAAATAATTTTTAAGAAATGAAAGGCAAATATTTTATATCAGAAGACTTTAGCTTCTTACAGTGCAGTTTGTTGCTTCGGCTGTTGAGCGGTTCTGGTCCATTCACATCTTTACTCTTTTCATTATCTTCAATGGGTCGGAAATGAGCCAAGGTTCTCATGAATCCACGGAAGTTTACCTGGTCCTCTCTGATTGAGAAACAACAAACAACACCGTGTTGATCAGGGTAATCATCTCTTATGAATTCAATATACTGGCAATAATTTAACGAAGTCTCTTTCCATATGCATAGTACAATACTTCAGTGCTCATAAAAATATCTTCATTGAAGTCTCGCCCAAACCTTGTGAGGCAGGTAGTATTATTCCGTTTTATAAGTGATTTACCAGGGCCAGAGTCACCTACTGAATATACTTCTCTCTCTTTTCCCAAAGAAGATTTTGAGTAGCTCCAGGGCTATGATATCAGGCAAGCCAGGATTCCAACTCACTGTTTTAGACTCTGCAGCAAGCAGCAAGGTGGTCATTTCCAACCAATGGCTCCCAACCACCTCCCATGTCTCCCCTGCAGTCACATACACCTAGTGATATTTTAAGGTAAGGCATACTATGGAAAAGTTGCTTTTAAAATAAAGTTTAGCCCTGGCTGGTGTGGCTCAGTGAATTGAGCGCCAGCCTGTGAGCCAGACTGCGAGCTGCGAACCAGCAGTTGCCAGTTCAATTCCCAGTCAGGGCACATGCCTAGGTTGCAGGCCAAGTCCCCGGTTGGGGGTGTGCAAGAGGCAACTAATTGATGTTTCTCTCACACACTGATGTTTCTTTCCTTCTCTTTCTCCCTCCCTTTCCCTTGCTCTAAAAATAAATACACTCTTTAAAAAATAATAATAAAATAAAGTTTATTTTGTTAAAAAAGCAATAAATACTTTTTGAAATTTGGGAAAAAAAGTAGAAAGGAAAAAACCATTCCTGTTCTAACAATTATAATTATCATTATAACTATCATCAGTATTATTTTCTTCCAGTAATTTTTCTATGCTATTTGGATAATTGTGAATATATTGCATATGTGATTTTGTATCTTGCTCTTTACTTATTTTTAAATTTAAATTTTATTTTTCAATTACAGTTTATATTCAATATTATTTTATATTGTTCAAAGTGTACAGCACAGTGGTTAAATAATCATATACTTTACAAAGTGTTCCCCCTAATATTTTCATTACCTACCTGGCATACCACACATATAGGGTGGGGCAAACGTAGGTTTACAGTTATTTGTTCATATGGAAAATAATACAATCATTAATAAATAAATAATTATACAAAAATAAGCTCTGTGTTTTCATGTACTAACAACTATAAATCTACTTTTCCCCAACCCTATAGTTATTACAATATTATTGTATTGACTATATTCCCTATGCTGTACTATTCATCCCTGTGACTATTTTGTAACTACCATTTTGTACTTTTTTTTTTTAAGATTTTATTTATTTAATTTTAGAGAGGGGAGAAGGGAAGGATAAAGAGAGGGAGAGAAACAGCAATGTGTGGTTGCCCCTTGCAAGTGCCATACGGGTGACCTGGCCTGCAACCCAGGCATGTGCCCTGACTGGGAATCAAACCGGTGACCCATTGTTTCGCAGGTTGACACTCAATCCACTGAGCCACACCAGCCAGGGCCATTTCATATTTCTTTATCTCTTCACCTTGTTCACCCATCTCCCAATCCACTTCCTCACTGTCAACCATCAGTCTGTTCTCTGTATGTATGAGTCTGTTTCTATTGCATCTTGCTTTTTAAAACTTTTAAGCATGTCTCCAATCAATATAAACACTTTGAAACACTTTAAATGCCTGCCTAATTGTGTATCTGTATCATGATTCTACTATTCCCCTCATAACTGGATAGGTTTCCCCCTACCACCACCATTTTTTATGATCACAATATTTTGAAAGACCTTTTTATGTAGAAAGCTTTTTGGTACTTTGGAGAAAAGCTTTTTATCATGCCACAGGCTACTCAATAATCCTTTAAGAAATAACTCCAAAATTTGAATAAATGAAGAATGTTCTTTAATATTAAAAAAGAATGTCCCAATACAGAGGGATGACCACGTGAAGACAATGGGAGGAAACAGCTTTCTAAAAGCCAAGGAGAATCTGTAAGAGAAGCTGACCCTGCTGACACCTTGATTTTTCCCACGTAGGTGGAAAGTGAGAAGGGTGGTAACAGCGTTTGACAAAGATCACATATGGGATGGGAACTAGCAGATGAATCCATTTAAAAATGACCAGATGCCCTGGCTGGTGTGGCTCAGTGATTTGAGTGCTGGCCTGTGAACCAAACGGTCGCTCGTTCGATTCCCGGTTGGGGCGAGTGCCTGGGTTGTGGGCCAGGTCCCCAGTATAGGGCATGTGTGAGAGGCAGTTACACATTGCTGTTTCTCTCCCTCTCTTTCTCCATCCTTTCCTCTCTTTCTAAAAGTAAATAAATAAATAAATAAAATCTTAAAAAAAAAAAAAAAATGACCAGAGCCCTCGCTGGTGTGGCTCAGTGGGTTGGGTGTCGTCCTACAAAACAAAAGGTCACTGTTTAGATTCCCCGTCAGGGCACATGCCTGGGTTTTAGGCCAGGCGCCCGGTTAGAGGCATGCAAGAGGCAATTGATCGATGTTTCTCTTCCTCTTTCTCCTTCCTTTCCCCTCTCTCTAAAAATAAATAAAAATCTTTAAAACTGACCAGAAAACCATTAAATGATGATAAAAAGGATTTAGTAAAATACGGTGGAAAACCATCATAGGAAAAATTGTTAATACCCTCCATGATGTGAGACTGCAAAATAAACCAAAATAAGTTATCTTAGTAATATCAAAAAAGTAAAAGAAAAAATAATTAAAAAAAAAAAAGAATGTCCCATGTGACACAGTTATTTATCTGGGGCAGTCATGGAAAGAACAGTTAGTTGCCTGGCTCTTATGGTACCCTAAGAATAAACCCTAGTCTTTGTGCATCCCATTGAACAGATGCAGTATGTTAGGTCTCTCAAGTGCCAGATCAAAGACCTTCTAAAGGTAGAGTTCAATGCTTATGAGCCCACTGTACTCAAAAGAATGACCTTCAGTTCTTCAAGGCAGCTATACTGCTAATGGAGTGGTATCTTATAAAAAAATATAAGATCTGAAGAATCAAGTAATGTGAAATAAGGTTTGAGTTACATGCCACAAAAACAGATTAATGAATACATATTTTACTGCCATCATGTCTCTGAGTGAAAGGTAACTAAATACCAATGTTCCACTTTCAAATCTCATTCTTTAAAAAAAATCCACCTGCACAAGATTACAGAAAAAACAAAGAACCCGGAAGCCAAATATTTATAACTGATTAGAAAGAGCAAGAAGCAAAGGTGCAGCTTGCTAAGAGCTTAGCAGTGTAGCCCAGTGTTGGCCTCAGCTTCCTCAAGTACACCTGCCTATTTAGCAGCAGATACCTGGGTAGGATGGTAGGTAAGGTGATACTATAGTCACAGCAAAGGTGGTTTGGCCTCATAAACAGCTTTCCACAAGCTGCTTCTTCAAATAATCAAGCGTGACTGTGGAACTCTGAAAAAGTGTTTGCAAAATGATTCTACTGGGTTTACTTTTCATCGCAAAAGATCTGAATACAAAGCATAGCTGTGAAAGCTATCTCTGCAGAAGGTTCAGTGCTCCCCAGGTGCTAAAAGGGGGAATGGAAAAACCACATCTGAAACAAATGACAGTTCAGGGAAACGGGAAACGTGGACAGGTAGGATATTTCTCATGGTCAACAGGAATCTGAAAAGGGCAGGTCTCAGTCTTCATATTCCTGTTTTCATATAAACTGGCTGCTGCCAGTGTTCCTCCTCTGTCACTCAGACTTGCTGAGTACCCAACTTCGCCACTTGCAAATTCCTTTGCTCTCAAATTCAGAGAAACTTTCCTCTCCAGACATTTTATCTGATAGTGTCCTTACTGATACTTAGTCTAATTATTAAGAACTGGCAACTATATAACTTCTTAAAACCCTTTAGGTCATACAGACAAGCCACACGGAACCAGGAAGAGATTGTTAAAGAGAATATTTAAAACAAGATTATATGATTAACTTTATTTGTGAAAAGGCACCTAATCAAATCAATAAATATTTACTCAGTGAAAGCAGTGCATTATGTAGTGAAGCATATCAAAAGCCTAGTTTTACATTAGACAAACCCAACTCTATTTGCGAAAGTAAGTGTGTGTGGTGAGGACGACTGTATCCTTAGTCAATGTCACTAAAAAAGAAAAAAAAAAAGTCTGTGCAAATGTTCCAGATTAAAGGGGGCTAAAGACACACGACAACTGACCCAGCAGACTGGATCTTGTATTGAAGGAGGGGAGTGCTATAAAGATTATTGGATAAACAGATAAAATTGGAATATGAATACTATAGTAGAATAAAATAGATAATGGGAGAAATGGGTAAAAGTGGCCAAAGTGAAATTTCCAGTGAAAAGATGAGTAAGTCCTGGGGAGTTAATGTGTAGCACGGTGACTATCATTAACAACAGTGTATACATATTCGAAAGTTAAGAGAGTAGATTATAAAAGTTCTTACCACACACAAAATAGTTAACTATGTGAGGTGATGGATATAACCTCAATAACATTACTGTGGGAATCATTTTGCAATATATACATCTATAAAATCACTATGTTGTATACCTTAATCTTACACAATTTTATATGTCAATTTTATTTCAATAAAGCTGGAAAAAAGAATAAAATACCTAATATTTTGTTTTATTATTATAGCACACTGGATGAAAGGCATTTGAAAAAAGAATGTTAAGATATATTAATAATTTTAAAATGCTGATTACATATTAAATGATACCTTGAATACACTGGGTTAAATAAAATATATTTTGCTAAAGTTAATTTATCTTTATTCATTTATGAATTAATTTTGTTCACTTTTACTTTTTAAATGTGGCTACTAAAAAATTATAATTATATATGTGTCTTGATCATATTTTTATTGGCTCGGTCTGAGAGACGTAAAGCACATGCAAATGAGGCAACACTTTGACAACAGATGCGCCTGGTTAAAAGATATACAGTTGTCCTTTGTACTATTTTTAATTTTTGCAACTTTTCTGCAAATGTGAAATAATTTCCAAATAGTTTTTTTTAAAGATTTTATTTATTTATTTTTAGAGAGAGCAGAAGGGAGGGAGAGAGGGACAGTGAGCGAAACATCGAACAGTTAGTTGCCCCTGCACGCCTCCAACTGGGGACCTGGCCTGCAACCCAGGCACGTGCCCTGACTGGGAATCCAACCAGCGACCTGTTGGTTTGTAGGATGATGTCCAACACCCTGAGCCGCACCGGTAAGGGCGAAATAAAGTTTTTAAAGAGTTTAGTTTTACATCAAAGATAAAGTTATTAAAAACAGAATTTTGAAGATGGGCTTATATACCTATCTGAAGTTTAAAATGGGAGGAGGGAGAAGAAAAGACATATTCTAGATATGATCAAGTCAGGGATGTCCAATATAATCAGGAGGATCATGGTTTGAGATGACCCAACCAATGTCACTGTTCCAGGTTCACCTCCAAAAGAAGCCCAATAACCACAGGGACTCACCCCTCTGGAAAAAAGGCATTGATGATCCGGTCTCCCAATGGGTTGATGGCAAGTTCTGGAATCCGCTGGAAGTCTTCCCGGCTGCCAAGAGAATCACTTTGCGTTAGAGAACCATTGGCCCTTAGCATGAACTCCTTCAGTCATGCAAGAGTACAACCTAGCAAGGATATTACCTCCTGGAATTTACTTCTGTGGCAAATTATACCAAATAACTGCAAGAATAATGACTTAATAGCTGCCAAGTGCTTCTTGTACTAAGTTTGGAGTGGAAGAAGCCAGACTCAACTATGTCACGTTCCAGTGAATCAGCTCTCAGGTTACATCAACAAACCACTGACGAGCAAATACTCAGTTGTCCCTGTAAATGATTCCTTGAACATTACCATTTTGTACTTAGTTATTAAGTTTGGAGAATGAACAGCACATGTAAAGTTTCAAATACCACAGAGCTTGACTATGACAGCAAAAATTCAGAGGGGCCTCTGTGCCCTTGGCAGGAAGATCTATAGCACTATGACATGCAACGTGTGAGTCCAAGGAAAGAATAAAATGTGACAGCTAACTGATTTCCAGACTTTCTTGCTCTGAGTCTCACTTTTTCTCCACTATCTTCTAAGATTAGAGTTAGAGAAGTATTTAATTTTCGAACAGGGCAAGGGCAGTTATCTTTTCACAAGTTGAAAGCTATATTAAAGTAAGTACTAGTTACCATTCACTGTGTACATATTATGTGCTGCTCTGTTTACATATATTATCTCATTTAAAAATATTTTATTTATTTACTTTTAAAGAGAAGGAAAGGGAGGGAGCGAAACAGTGATATGTGAGAGATACATCGATCGGTTGCGTCTCACACACTCCCAACTGGGCACCTGGCCTCCAACTCAGGCATGTGTTCTGACTGGGAAATGAACTGGCGACCTTTTGGTTTTTAGGCTGACATTCAATCCACTGAGCCACGCCAGCCAGGGCACATTATCTCATTTCTTAATGCCAACATTTTACCTATACTAGGGGTTTCAAACTCATTTTCACTGGTGGCCACATCAGCCTCGCAGTTGTCTTCAAGGGGCTGAAGGGGATTTTAGGACTGTATAAATGTAACTACTCCTTAACTTGGGGCAAGGAGCTCGGCGCTGCCACCGGGTAGAAACAAGGTGCCGGGCCGGATAAAACAAGGTAGAGGGCTGGATTAGGCCTGCGGGCCTTGTGTTTGCCACCTGTGACCTATAACCTTTTAGAGCTGGGGATATTGAGAGTGAACGAGACAAAGTAACTTGCCCTGTGCTACAAAGCTAGTTAAGTGGCAGAACTGTAATTTAAATCAAAGTCTGTAAGTCAAAGCACATGTTCTTTTTTCCTAAAAACCACGTTTCTTTCCCATGTTAAGCGTTTTGAAAGAAAGGTGTCCTCCCAAAAATGTTCAATAAGTATTTTTTTTTTTTTAACTTGATTGAGACCTGGCTGGTGTGACTCGGTTGGTTGGATCATGGTCCCATAAACTGAAAGGTCACGGGTTCGACTCCTGGTTGGGGCCTAGGTAGCAGATTTGGTCCCCAGTTGGGGCACATATAAGAGGCATCTGATCAATATTTCTCTTTCACATTAATGTTTCTCTCTCTCTAAAATCAATAAGCATGTTCTCAGTGAAGATTAAAAAAAACTTGATTGATATTCTGTGCTAATATAAAGCTGTCAATAACATAACTATGCTGTGCTCTTCAAAAATACCATTATTCCGGAGGGCAGAGAAAGGCAGAGGATTGTTTCAGATCAAAGGGGACTACAGAGACATGCAACTAAATGCAATGATCCTAGACTAGGAGGAAAATTGTTATGAAAAACACTGATGAGCCAACAGGTAAAAATGAAACATGAACCATAAAAAATATGAAATATTATATAATAGTACCATATCAAAATGCTACATTTCTTGATTTTGATATGAGCATGTCCTTCTTAAAGAAAATACACAATGAAATATGTGGCAAAATGTTAGTAATTGGTAAATCTGGGTATCAAGTATGTGAAGGAATGTAAACTTAGTAAATCTGATCCCTGCCTTCAAGATTTTTATAACAGAAGAGATAAACCTCCTCCAACCTCTTCATAGTAAATGCTAATGTTCCTGTTTAACCAGGAGCCTTCGATATTCTGTTTCTCTTGTGGTTTAACGTTTATACAGCTCTTAATTCAACAAGCTCATCTCCACCACATCTGGTGGTGACGCACATAGAAACTGACCCAGGAGACTGAGGACAAAGCTCTGGAACAGTAACTCTGGATTGTAATCTTCCTTGATCACATAGAATAATAATCTTTATAGCAATAAATGAACCAGAAGTCATTTATAAGATAAGCGGGTTCCTTCAGATGATAAAAGATAAGTGAAATTCAACAGACACGTACTAAGCTCTTATTACATAATTCGTACTACGATACAAAGTCCACATTATCACCAAAATGTTCTCCTCTTGTTTGACAGAGGTTAAGAAACAGTAACTCTCACCTTTTAAATGAGGATTAAGGCTGACCTGAATTGCATGGCAACATACCTCAGTTTAATGCCTAACAAACTTAAGTAATTTTAGCTAAGAGCACAGTTTAAATACCAGGTCTAAGATCAAGTGGTGAATGCGCAACCTAGCCCGAAGGTCTTTAGTCTCAATGAGGGATCTAGTCTTGAACTTCCAATGTTAATAAGGACCTACACCCTGTCCTTTGACACTTTTAATTTCTACTCTTAAAACTTATATTGTAAATACAATGCTGTTCTATAACACCAATAGGAATACTGTTGAAAGTATCAAAATGAAAGTAAAAGTATTAAAAAATAGTTTTTAAACCGTTAAACAACATATGGAATGAAAGTCATCTGGGAAATTTCTCTAAACTTAGCACCTCAAATTTGTCCACCAATACAAACTTAATAAAAAATACTCTAGTCCTGGCCAGTGTGACTCAGCTGGTAGGGTGTTATCATGCAAGGTGAAAGGTCATGGGTTCCATTCCCAGTGGGGGAACATGCCTGGGTTGTGGGTTCATCCCGGTCAGGGCATGTATGAGAGGCAACCCATCGATGTTCTTCTCTCACATCAATGTTTCTCTCCCTCTCTAAAATAATAATAGAAAAATACTCCAAGGAGTCCACACCACAAGTGTACTTGAAATGCAGGATTTGCATGTGCTCATACAAGAGCATACCAATATTATATTCTACCTCATAGTATACCTAGGAAAATCTTCCTCGAAGATTTTCAAAGAAAAAACATTATTACTGGTAGTAGGCAAGTCTTTGTGGCCAAAAAACTCCCAATGAAGAGTGGTTTCCAGTTACTCATAGGCACAGGGATGCTCTGAGAGACCGTTAGTAACCGGAAGTGCCAGCCCTCTGCACTGACCTTTACCGTGCAAGCCCCTTCTCTTATTCAGAGAGCTGCCATTAGAGTTAACTGCTTATATTTCAAGGACCCAGGATCGATGCTTAGATGGCAGACATATGAAGACATTAAAATGCGTTAACAGGACACACCCCTGGGAACACATTCAGTTAGGAAAAGTTTCTCATATTTAATATAATAGAGACAAATAATTTATTATTTATATTATATATAATTTTATATTTACTATCATATATAGATATGTTTATAATTATTTATACATATTAACACTGAAATGACAATAATTTCTGTTATTTGAAGCATTTGATTATATTTTAAATTAAGCTGATAAAATAATTTTATTGTTTTGATAATAGAATTCTGTTTTTTAAAAATATTTTATTTATTTTTAGATAGAGGGGAAGGGAGGAAGAGCAGGAGAGAAACATCAGTTGGTTGCCTCTTGCACACCCCCAACTGGGGGACCCAAACTGTAACCCAGGCCTGTGCCCTGACCAGGAATTGAACCAGTGACCCCCTGGCTTGCAGGCCGCTGATCAATTCACTAAGTCACTACAGCCAGAGCAGATAACAGAGTTTTCTTAATATACAGTGTCAGTAAGTGCTGAACCCAGTCTTTGCTAGTTGCTTTAAGTCTTCAAGGGTCAGACTGGCTTATTGCAAGACTGCATCTGACTTTTAGTTGAGGATGGTGGGCACATACATGTTTTCCTCCTCTCATTTTCTAGAACTCCCTGAAATGTCAGCAAAAAATTTACACATGGGAATATTTCTGGGGCATAAACAACCAGGGTGGGAGAAGTATATTAATAAACAAGAGATTCTGACAAATTCTGGAAGTCAGAAAATAGATGCAAATGTATTAACAGGTAAAAGTAGAAGGCCTACGAAAGGCTGTAGCAGAGCAAAGCGCCATTCTGGCTTGCAGAGTCTCAGCAAAGCACCACACTCCAAGTTGCCAGGTAAAGGAAGCAGCATTCCAGGTAAGTAATTAAAGAAACAAAGAATGGGCCAGCTGCCTACTGTTGCCAGTGCCCATCCCCCAAATATAAAAGCATTTGTCCCTAGGATAAAAACAGAGCACTGCTATGGAAAGAAACTGAAAGATCTACCTGGGCAGAACTTCATCCAAGTGTGGGAGGTAGGCTACCCAGGAACACCGTCCTTTTATTCGGGGTAGGGGGATGCAAATCTGTCCTCTTGCTCCCTGACCACATACCCTAAAGTGAAGCCTACCAACTTAATGGTCCTTCTCAGAATATAGAAGGGAAAGACCTGTGGAGAAAGCAACCACAAGCCAACCCGTGCCAGTTTTCTACAGTAATCCAACGAGGCTTTTTCTTAAATATGAATGGACAAACCAAGGCTCACCAGCTATTTTGGGAAAATTAATAGATGGCTAGAAATACTCAAAGACATAACAGAATAAAACTTCCCAGTTAAAGGATATATATTTACATTGAGAAGGTCCTCCTAAGGCTAAGCAATTAATAATAGAAAATAATCCACAAAAAGGGACATCACTGTGAAATTCAGAATATCAAGAGGAGATATTTGAAGCATTGAGAGAGGAAATAATGGTCATCATTAACAAATCAACAAACAAGTGCTGGCAATTTTGTGGAGAAAAGGGAACCCTAGTGCACTGCTGGTGGGAATGCAGACTGGTGCAGCCACTGTGGAAAACAGTATGGAATTTCCTCAAAAAATGAAAAATGCAACTGCCTTTTGATTCAGTGATTCCACTGCTGGGAATATACCCTAAGAATCCTAAAACACCAGTTCAAAAGAACCTATGCATCCCAATGTTCATAGCAGCGTTATTTACAATAGCCAAGTGCTAGAAATGGCCTAGGTGCCCATCACTAAATGAGTGGATCAAAAAACCGTGGTACATTTACACAATGGAACTATGCAGCAGAAAGAAAGAAGGAGCTGACAGAAGGTAAGATAAGCTGACATTTGTCCTCGACAAAAATCAAACAAGAAAATGAACCTCAAAAACAGTTAGTGTTTAAGCAGAAAAATGGCTACCACTCGGGACACAGTCTCCTAACATTTACAGGTAATCTTTAAGTGAGATCCAACAACACGGCCAACCAGCAATTCCCAGTAATAACTTCGTTGCAGAGTTTAGCTGGTCTGTACTGTCCCCTATAGTCAACCTAACCTATACAATTTAATATCCAGAAATATTTTTCATCAAGGTTTTATTTGAGAAAAAGAATTATCTGACAAAGACTTGATATTAAAATTGTTCAAGGCAGAGGATCTTTTTAAAGTAAACTTTTACTGAATTATAACATATATATAGAAAAGAGGACAAGCCAGAAGCATTCAGCATGATGAATTTTGCTGGTGAAGATTGTAACTGGTACCCAAGTCAAGAAAATTATCAGTACCCAGATGTTCCTTTTGCCTCTACCTGTTCCTGTCCCCAATGGGTAATTATATTTTGACTTCTAAGACCATGGATTAGATCAGCACAGATTATACTTAAAGGCTCCCATTTTGATTTGCCCTACAACGGATCATTTCAGGATCCCTTACAGGATCTCACTGCCTTTTCAGAAAGACCAATTTCAAAAGCAGTGGTATATTTCACCCAACATAACAGCATCTGAAGAAAGTAAGATTTGTGAGGTTACTGTATTCTATGAAACACCAATCTTGAGGAGATAGTCCATGTAAAAGGGATTTTACATAGAAATAACTAATCAACTTGGCAAATACTATTTACAATACTCCCCTCTGGAAGATGCCCAATTCACTCAAGCATATTAAAGATGCTGGGAAACCCCATAATAAAGAAGCCAGTTTAGCCATGTTTATTACTAAGCTTTCACAAAGTTGAGTGGATAACTTTTGTCTATCTTCTTTTCAACACAACACTTAGCTGGAAGACCACGAACTAGTGTTCTATAAAACATACTTTGGGGCACATCTCTGAGAGCACTTTGCACGGGTTCCATTTCTAACCAAAGCCACGCACAGTTTCTGCCTCACGTTCCCACCAGGACTGACACTACACAGGGATACGGAACGCTTCGGGCGGCATACCACAGCCTCTCACTCTGCAGGGTTTGGCTTTAGACATTGAACAGCTTGGAAGAGGAAAGTGAAGAAGAGAAAATATTTCTCCCTAAAAGTGGAGTCTGTTCCAGGTAGCAAAATATTGGAGGTCATCTATATTTGGCTGAGTACCCTGCTAGGTTCTGGAAAGGTCAAGATAGGCCTTGAACTGAGTTTGGCAGTAGGAGACTGGAGACACTAAATTGCTCTGTACTGACAGAAGAATTGAGAGTGTACGAGGTAATCTTTAAGGCTGGTCTGAGTAGAACAGAAGGCAGGGCTAGGGGAGAAGGGAAGATAATCTAATAACATGGCCAGAGGCTGAGATGGCCATTGTCAGGAGGCACAGCCAATGTGAACTCACTGATAGATGGTGGGTCCAACAAAATGATTTACACAGATATTCTAGTTGTTTACTATGTAGTACAATGAGGTCATTCTTCTTGCATTCAACGTGGCTTGGGGCTTCTCCCATATTTTAATGCATATCAAGATGGAAATTAAAGAACAGATTTAATACCTAGTATTTTATAAAGCTGGGTATAAAAAAATTAGATCCAGGTAACCATGAAATCAAGAATTACCCCATCACTTCCTGGTACCTCTTCTCCCACCAAGAATCTGTAGAAGCCAGCACTGAGAACAGTGATACTCAATAAATACCTATCAAATGAGTGAGTTAATTCAATTCACTGGCTTTCCTGTGTGAAACGGTGTTGTAATGGTGAGCAAGTGTTACCTAGATTTTAAGGAGGAGGTAACATAAGCTGACATCTGGAAAGTTTTCACCCCTTTCTAAGGAGAAAGAGTTCCTTTTACAAAAGCTTTTCCACTATTCCCAAGCATCTAGTGAGAGTGATTAAAACACACACATTTACAAATCACTCATTTTATATAAAGAAGAAAGGAACCAGAACTAATTTGAATTTATATATTTACTTAGTGGTTAAATCTGAATTTATGAGGAAGATGTAACCCCAAACTCAAGCAAGTTATTCACGTATTGGAGCTGAAGATCTGGAGTACTGGAGCTGCAGAGATTTCCAGTCTGGTTTGTTTTCCATGTGCAAATGTACGTAGTCTCTTCAACAAATGTGCTGGGGCAGGGGTATATCCACACGCAAAAAAAAAGTTTGACTCTTACCTCACACCATATATATATATACTATCTCACTATATCACACTATATATGAGATATATATGTAGTATATATTAAAAAACATATTTTTGTGTATATATATAAAATATATAACTCAAAATGAGTTAAAGACTTAAATATAAGAGGTAAAACTACAAAACTCTTAGAAGACAGCATAGGGGTAAATCTTCACAACCTTGGATACAGCAAGGGTTTCTTAGATATGGTACCAAAAAAGCACACACACCAAAAGAAAAGTCAGATAAATTGGATTTTATCAAAATTAAAACTGCTCTTCAAAGAATACTATAAAGAATGAAAAGACAATCCACAGAATTGGAGAAAATATTTGCAAATCATATATTTTCATCATATATCTGAAAAGGGTCTAATATCTAGAATATAAAAACAACTCCCGCAAGTCAACAACAAAAAGACAAACAAACCAATTAAACAACAGGTAAAAGACATGAATAGACATTTCTCCAAAGAAGATATACAAATGACCAACCAGCACATAAAAAAATGCTCAACATGATTAGTTGCTAGGGAAATACAAATCAAAACCACAATGATATACCACTCATACCCGCTTACATAGTTAGAAGCAAAAGAGAGATAATAAGTATTGGTGAGGATGTGGAGAGGTTTGAACCTTCATACATTGCTGGTGGGAATGGAAAATGAAACAGTACAGCTGCTTGGGAAAACAGTTTGGTGGTTCCTCAGTAAATTAAACATAAAATTACCATAGACTCAAATTCTACTCCTAGGTATATGCCCAAAAGAATTACAACACATGCCCATACAAAAAATGTTCACAGTAGCACATTCATAATAGCCTAAAGGTGTACACAACTCAACTGATGAATTAATAAATAAAATGTTGAATACACATACAACAGAATATTATTCAGCCATAAAAAGGTATAAAGTACTGATACTTGTTATAATGGAAGAACCTTGAAAACATCATGCTAAATAAAAGAAGCCAGTCACAAAAGGTCACCTACTGTATGTCCAGAGAAAGGAATTAGATTAGTGGTTGCCAGAGGAAGGGGAACTAGACTGCTTAATGGGTAAGGGTCTCCATCTGTGATGAAAATGTTCTAGAGCTAGAGAGTGGTTATGGTTACACAACATTGTGAGCATACTTAATGCCAGTGATTGTACACTTTAAAATGGTAAATATTATATGTATTTTGCCTTAATTTAAAAAAGAATAAGAAAAAGCACCTAGTGTGGTCTTTGCACATGGTAGGCATTCCATACTTTAATGACTGTGCAGTACGGTTTTGGTTAATCCCAGCTTCTAGCAACAGCAGATTTTGCCTTGAACAAAACATAGCTCTAAGGATTTGCCAGCATTCTCTAGCTCTTCTGCCTGAGGGTATGTACAAAGGCTTCGCAGCTATATTCCTTCCCCCTTTATGCTACATCCCACACACGTACTAGAAGCCTTCCAAAGAAGTAAACTGCTTTCTGCCACCAGAAAGGCAGGCGGCTTCATTCTATACCAGTCCATCAAAGCGGAGGAGCAACGGTAACAGAATTACTGAGAGTTAGGTTGGGAGGTGGTGGGAAGGAGGTATTTTTTTCATCTGAAACGATACAGCATTACATTACTCTGAAATCATGTACTTACTCTAGACCAGTGGCACTTTCGACATTTAGGGCAGAATAATTCTTTGTTGTGGAAGGATGTCTGTGCACTGCAGGATGCCTAACAGCACTCCTGGCCTCTACCCACTAGACAAGAGCAGAATTCCTCAGTCACGACAACTAAAAATGTCTCCAGACATTTTGCCACCCAGGGGCAAAACAGCTCTCAGTTGAGCACCACTGGCCTGGATTAAAACAATTGAACATCTTATGTAACATAAATACATACAAAGGGATGCACCCTAGCGTCGTGCTGGGAAACAGGAGGGAGGACAAAACAACCTGACCATGGGTCAGGTTTATGATGGGTCAGCCCTCTAAAAGCTAATATTCTTGGGAAAGGGCTGTGGGAAAACTCAAGCAGAGAGAACTGAAATTCTCAAAAGTACATTCCTAGGATCAGAACAACGGCCACCTGAACTAAGGGGAGCTAGAGTAAAGCACCAGCACCTCGTCCTAAATGCAGCATCCGTGCTCTGCTTATTGAACTCCCTTTCAGATCAAAGACAGTCAAAGACAAGTGAAGACATGGCCCCTGCTCACTGCGTGCGAGGTGCCCATCACATCTGCCTTTGGGATGAAGGCAGCTAGCTCTTCAGACATTGACAGAAAATAAAGGAACTGCCTACCTGAGAGTCCCATTCTCTCCTTTGTCCAGGCTGGTGAACCGGCTGTAGAGGCGGGTGATCTGACTGTGGGAAACTAAAGAACACAAAATTAGTCCCGGATGGAGAAGATGCCCTGCACTCAAACTGAACCCCTGTGGCCCTTCGGAAGCCAGCTGTCCTTCTGGACCGAGCCCACCATCAATTGCTTCAAAATGAGCAAAACAGGGAAATGGCTCAGCTAACTCATCCCTAGAGTGACAAACGAGAAAATTTAAAAGCTAAAGAATGAAAGGAATTAGAAAATAAACTAAATCAAGAACAATCAAAATTAACTCTCAGGAATGAAGTCTAGGCTTAATTAAGAGTAGGTGTCACGGTAAATGTCAGGTGGTTAAGATTTAACAACACAAAGCCAATTTTCATGAGAATTTCACCTTTCAGTCCCCTCACTTAGAGGCTATGAAAATGAGTGCTTTGATTAAAAATACATACTTATTCATCAGTTTGAGGTTTCAAGTTGGCACTGCTAGATAGGGAGCTTGCACTGAATTTAACACTGGGGCACTCAGGATCTATTTTTAAAATCTGGTTTACTCCTGCACCCAGCATTAGTGGCTTTATCTTTTCCCTCAGTACTGACCTTTCCCTCAGTAAAAGATCACCACAACCTTGGATCAGCCTCTTTCCTGTGACTGCAAGAGTTCCGCTGAGCTCCCAGTAAAAGAACGGGCTCCAAGAAAATAAATGAGGCAATCTGTAAAATTGTCATGTTATCATATGACATCTACAAGGAACCTATTTTGCTCCTAATTTTGGATTAACTCAGGCACAAGCTGACCATTAAAATGAGGTAATAACTGCACAATAAAACTTTGAAAAATGCAAAAAGGAATTTCCAGGAAACAGTTTACTCTCCTGACAGACTGGAGGTAGGAGAAAAAAAAGTTATCAAAGAAGAAAAGACAACAGCCAAAGAGGGTGTGGCAAATGTGGACTTCGTCCCAGGTGGTACCTTCAGGGGTTTAAAGGGGTGGCTGAAAGGGTTCTGATGATTGTCCTTCCCTCCCCTGCTCCTGAAACAAAAAAGTACTTGCAGTTTTACGAACAATAGGACAAAGTAAACAGGGGCACAGCAGGAGAAGCAGGAAGTGAGTGGCCCAAAGCTAGGCTGAGAGGACACACTAGGTGCAGCTGTGGCTGCTTCAGCAGCAGAGAGCAGGGAGCAGAGAACGGGGCGCAATCGCCCCAGCCAGTGCTAAGCCTGCGAGGGTCC
This sequence comes from Micronycteris hirsuta, assembly GCA_004026765.1. Lineage (NCBI taxonomy): Eukaryota > Metazoa > Chordata > Mammalia > Chiroptera > Phyllostomidae > Micronycteris > Micronycteris hirsuta. The sequence goes on along the minus strand of PVJI01012507.1, from coordinate 22,393 downwards.
AGGCACTGAGGAAGCTCTATGGACCTTTCTGGCTGCCGGGCAGGTGCAAAGAGCACACTGGTGGGGGTCAGGCTGACAGAACGATTCCACGCACGGAGCCGGGCTAACCCGTGAGGAGTGAGTGAACGGGGCCGTGGAGTGAACTAACGGAGTACAGGAGCGGCCAGCGCTTGCCACAGTAGCACATGGTAATAAGCACTCCAGGTTAGTTATTATCGTCAGGAGGTAAGGATGTACATCACAAACCTGAAGGGACGGTTTTACGTCTGCACTAGTTAATCGCCACCTTTCTCTGGCTCTCTGCCAGCCACAGCCATTTTCAGGACCCTGGTAAGTTTACCCCAGCATCGGCCTGGGGCCTCGAAGGCTTCTCTCAAACTCAAATTCCTTTTAGTTTAACAAAATTAATTAGTTAATGAATTACTGACTTTCCCAAAAGATTTTTTGAAAAAGCAAAATTTGTTCACAATCTCAACAGCACCGTTTTCATGTCTTCATATACCATCTAGTATCAGTCACTGGTTTACACAGGTGTGTTAGCATACTTTTCATTTATTCATTCACAAGTTTTCTATATTGCTCTGCAGACCTTTTCAATAACTACATAATATTTAGTCCACTGGATCGGTTTTTAGTAGGCTAGTATATATTTCAGATTACTTTTCTTTAACAAGGAAATTATTCAAATTGAAGTCTCTGAAGCAACTGAGTTCCCCAGTCTCTCTCACCAGAGGCAAACACTATTACCAGTTTTTTGTGAATCCTTCTAGAAATTCCACATGTACAGTGATTTTTACAATTTTAAAATTGGAAGGAACATTGTCATTTAGTCCAACTCTTTCAACTTATAAATGAACCATCAGCTACCCTTCTAATCTAGATCACTATCTGAAAGAACTGGGCACTGAAACCTCTTATAGTATGATTTTTAAAATTCCCTCAGTAAGTACTAGTATGGCATTTACATCCCATATTTCAGAATAAAAGACCAGTTTCTGGCTGCTTGAGTTCATAATTTACCAATATGTTAAAAGTAAGTATGTAAATAAGTAGCCAAACAACCATAAAACTGCCGTCTTCTAGGACAAACTGGGCTGTATGTCAACTTTTAACACAACTGAAAACGGTCACATCTCAATCTACTTCCTAAATTTTATAACCAATGTTATAATGATACTGTTAAAAAGAATTTTGTTAACAGAAGGAAGAGGAGGCGGAGAGGAGGAAGAGAAGAAAAAAAAGACGGAAGAGGAGGATAAAGAAGAAAACAGGTGGGGCGGGGGAGGAAGGAAGGAAGGAAGGAAGGAAGGGAGGGAGGAAAGGAGGGAGGGAGGAAGGGAACGTTTTAAAGCTTTAATTTTGGTGCTAACTCCACTGTGACCAAAAATATAAAGCAACCTTCAAGGCACAGTGTTCAGAGCAACTTCAAGAAGCAGGAAGGTATTGGAACTGCCACAAATGAAGGCAGGACAAGTTTCCAGTAAAACATTCTCACCAGAAGGCACTAGGCTAGCCAGCAGGACAGGTGCCCCAAACCTGCACAAGTCTTGGTAACTCAAAGAAAGTCTCAGGAGTTGACAATTACTCTCAGAAGGCTGTGCACATGGACATGTCCTGAATGAAGCTGTATTTTTCTCCACTGATGGGCAAATAATTATTTTATATTGTTGAAAGATTACTTAGAAGGCCCTGCTACTCTTCCAAACCTATCATTGCCTCGAGCTCAGAGGAAGGCATTTCAGACAAGTACCAAACACTAAGGAGGAACAGCAGAGGGAAAAATAATAATGAAAAGGGAGTAACCAAAAAAAGTTATTTTGCTCTTGCCTTTATTTTAAATCTTAATGCAGGAAAATAGACTGATAACTTAGGTAAAGCATACAACTGCAACCAAAGGTAACTTTAGATAAAAGATTGAGGTGTTAAACCCTGCACCCCTATTTATTCTCTCTGAACACTCTCCACCCCAGCATTTCCCCTGACAAGAGAACTTCAAGAGCTGACCTACTCTCTTAGGGAATCTAAAAAATAAAAGAGACTTAAAAGACATTAAAAAAAAACAAAAACAACCCAAACAACCTTTTTACAACGGGGGAAAATTTGAATATGGGCTGAGTGGTGGATAGTATAATAGAATGATTGTCAACTTTCTCAGGTGTGATAATAGAGTTGTAGTTATATAGGAAAAATCCCTATTCATGCAGAAGTATTTAGGGATGAAGAGTTCTGACATCTAACTTTCAACAGGTTCCTAAAAAATATGTATAAATAGATAAAGTAAATATGGCATAATGTTAACAACTGTTGAATTAAGGTGGAAAGTGTATAGACCATTAAACTATTTTAACTCTTCTTTTGTATTTGAAAATTTTCATTATACTAAGTTGTGAGGGGGAGTATAGAGAGGTACAACTCACTTAACCCCAAACCAAATACAGGTGTTAAGTTCTACTATGTGCATTTCTGTTTCAGTTAAAGCCAGAAGATAGAAGGGTCTTCTGTGGTGATGGAAACTTCAGGGACTAAGGCATGGCAGGTGAGGGCCAGGACGAGGTCCTGCATTGGAAGTAGTAGCAGCCACAGTCTGAAGTTGAACTTCCATTTATATTCTAGCCCAGGGAATTATTCTCAACTTCCTTTGCCAGCCTCGTGCTCTTTGTTGCAAATGTCCGGAAGTCCATACTGGTTCTATCATCACCATCCCTGTGAAGCAAACACACACCTCGCCAAGAAGTAAAATTTACTTCCTAAACCAATTTAACACCCTCCCTATACCAAATGACACACCCCAGAAGCTACAGACTGAAACTAAATGAATCTGTAGTCATTATTAATCAGTTGGCATAAATTAATTTTCACAGATTAAATGGCTATTTTTTTTCTTGTGAATGTATATATTCTGATATTTATTCAGGCATTGTATTAATATGTTTTACTTCTTATTTACACAATTTATCTCAAGTGAGTTTGGAACTCAATTTTTTTCCTTACTTGAATCTAATTGTTTTTTCTTTATTTTACTTTATTTTTCAATTACAGTGACATTCAATATTATTTTGTATTGGTTTCAGGTGTACAGCATAGTGGTTACGCAATCATACACTTTACAAAGTGTTCCCCCAATATTTCAAGTACCCACCTGGCACCGTACCTAGTTATTACAATATTATTGACTATATTCCCTATGCTGTACTTTATATCCCCATGACTATTTCCTAGTTACAACCAATTTGTAGTTCTTAATCCCTGCACCTTTTTCACCCAGTCTTCTAACCCCCTTCCCTCTGGCAACCATCAGTCTATTTTCTTTATCTATGAGTCTGTTTCTATTTATTTTGCTCTTTTTTAAAAAAATAAATATCCACCATTTTTAAAAACGATTTTATTTATTTATTTTTTAGAGAGAAGGGAAAGGAGAGACAGAGAGAGGGAGAGAAACATCTGTGTGTGGTTGCCTCCCGCATGGCCCCCTACTGGGGACCTGGCCCGCAACCAAGGCATGTGCCCTGACTGGCAATGGAGCCGGGGACCCTTTAGTTCGCAGCCCTGCACTCAATCCACTGAGCTACACCAGCCAGGGCTATTTTGCTCTTTAGATTCCACATATAAGTGAAACCATATGGTATTTGTCTGTCTTTGTCTTACTTCACTTAGCATAATACCCTCTAGGTTCATTCATGCTGTCCCAAATGTTAAGATTTCTTTCTTTTTTATGTCCAAGTAGTATTCCATTGTGTATATGTGTGTGTATACATACATACAATATTCCATTGTGTATATGTATACACACACACTACATTTATATATCACAATTTTTTTATCCACTTATCTATTCATGGGCACTTGGGTTGCTTCCATATCTTGGCTATTGTAAATAATGCTGCAATGAACATAGGAGTGCATATGTTCTAAATGGCTATTTTTTTAAAAAGTGTTTTTAATTAGAGAGAGAGAGAAAGGGATAGAGGGAAGGAGACACAAATATTGATTTGTTGTTCCACTTACTTATGCACTCATTGGTTGATTCGTATATGGGAAATGACTCAAATAACTCACTCCTAGAGTGTCAAAGGAGAAAATTTAAAAGGTAAAGAATGAAAGGAATTAGAAAATAAACTAAATCAAGAACACCAAAATTAACTCTCAGGAATGAAGTCTAGGCTTAACTAAGACTAGGTGTCACCAGTAATTCTTATCTAGAATTACTTTCCTAGAATCACTTATTTTAAATTTTAAATGCTGGCTAAACTAGTGATACATGAATTCTAATCAATTTAGACTTAGGAAAAATTGTTTACATTTTTGTTGGTTGGAATTTAAAGTCAATTTTCCTCAATTATGCTACATTTTCTTACAGGCAAAGGGAACAGTGAAATGTCTTATACTTGTGTTTAACTTGAAGTGTTTCTGACTGATAGTTTCCCAAACTAAGAAGCAGATGAAAACAAGACAAATTCCATCTCTCTCCCCCACCTTCAGGTATCTGTTATTTTTATTCTTCTAAGCCTTTGATATCATGCTAAAACTACTGCTTTAAAAATTAACTCTGCCATAATATTCTAATAACTGTGTATGGTGTCAGGTGGATACTAGACTTATTGGGGTGATCACTTCATAAGTTATATAACTATTTCATCACTACATTGTACAACTGTAACTGAAAACTTTTAAACTTACTTAAAAATAAAATAAACTCTGCTGATGGACATTAACTAGACAAACTGATGGCTTAACTCCCAGGGAGGAGGAATAACTGTGTAGCAGGCTGCGGGGGTAATGCTCTTGGAAGTCACCAAAATGCCCTAATTTATCCAAATGTAACCCATTCATGCAAGAGTCAAGGCCCAGTGCCTGTCCTCCACAGGGCCAGCCCACACGGCTTTCCTGAGTTCTGCAGGTGGGTATCGCACAATTTCAGTAACCTTACGTCCTGACGCTAATCCCAACTCTTGTGGATTTATCTCTACCACGAAATCGTGGGCATCTTCTGTCACCATTTTCTTGGAGTACCTAGCACAGTACTGAATATAGACATTGCAGAAATTTAGTAAGTACTTGTTTCTTTAGGCTTTCTGGCTCAGTACATACATTTGCACTGGTTGTGGTTAAGACTCTCCTTCAGGCTTGACTCACTTTTTGGTAACAAGGCAAACAGCTCTTCCAGTACTTAGTTCTGTGTTCATACAGTAAAATAACCCAGAGTCCTATAGCACCCAGGCCCTTTTCATTTGGTGAAAAGTAAATACATCAGAATGGGATTACTGCTCGATTTATTTTGAGGCAAAACAGCTTTTTCCCATTCTCATGTTTTACACTTCCTCATTAATGTCACTTTTTATTTTAAGCATAAATACTTTAACTCTGGTGTCACCGTAGACCTAACATAGTTCTTACATTTTCAAGTGAGGCCAGGGAGAGCCACAAAATGTAATAAAATGCTTGACCAGAAAGTCAGGTAACTCAACAAATACTGCGCATTATAAACAGGTAATTACTTTCTGTCATTATCCAAAACCATGAAAGGGACAGCAATGGTGTACGGTGAGCTCATCATTGTCAGTCTTTATGGAGAAGCATAACAGCCATATGTTAGGGGAAGCTGAAAGCAGTAATCCACTGTGACAAGGGCTGAGGCTAAATAACAGCCCTTCCAACTTTAAGGTTCTGGAAAGTTTAATTTGAGAGAAAAAAAGCACTGGACGGCATTTAATTTATCTCAGGCGACACAGCCTGTGTAATTCTGGAGTTCTCTCACTATACCCCAATATTACCTGCATATAGGCCACTGACTTACTGGTCACCGCACTATCAGAGACAGGTATCATGAAGAGACAAATCTCAGATGCTTACATAACTCATGTAAAATACAAGAGTCATAATGGATTATTGAGAACAGAAAATATCATATGCATTATCAAGGGCTATACCAATGTGGGCGATGGTGTTTTACAGAGATTTGAATTCCTAAAGCCCTGTTGCTCCTTTGCGCAGGTTAATGAAGAAGAGACTGGACTATAAAAAAATCAGTTCCTAGTACAAATTCACACTGAGGTTTTTGGAGCATATCCAATTTCCATGGTGACTGCATAAAGTACAGCAGCACAGTAGAAATCAATATAGCTGAAATCGGGCCAGCAAGCATCCTCAGAGTAAGTAAAAACCGGCTGTCACAGTACCCATGCTTTTTCTCCACAAGTTCAGAAGTCTTGCTCTGTCAGATCCCTGATTCTTTCAAGGTCTCCTGTCACCAAGTCACGTCTTTCAAAGTCTTACTACACGATCTGACTTTCTGCTGGTGTTTTTTTTCCAGCCATGGCAAGAATTTGTGATTTCCCACAGATGTCAGTGGTTTTAAGTCCTTGCCCAGAAAACGATTTTGTTTTCTACAGGGCCCATCCAGAATTCCTGAATTTCAGGTTGGTGAGAATAAAGATAAAAGGGGTCGGGGCTTTCCTTAGCTGGGAGGAGAAATGAGCAGTGCCTGTGCCCTACAAGTAATCTACACGCCTGCCTTTGAGGCAAAGGACAGCCCCCGCAAAGCCAGAACCCCGCTCCGGGTAGACGTAGCTGGAAGAACAGGTTCTCCAGCTCTCAGCCCCGAAGTTCCATTGCTAGAGGCTGACCGGTACCCCCGCAACCTCCAGGTACCCCAGCTCCAGACCTCAGCGGGAGCAGCCCTCGGTCCTGAAGCCTGCCGGAGGCGAGTAGTCGCGTTTCCAACCCCTACCCGAACTCACAGCCAGTTTCCTTCTTGATCTCTTCAAGCTCTTCGTCCCGCAGTAACGTGGAGGCCCGAGACCCCATCACCAAGTCGGGAGCTCCTCCGGGAGCAGGCGCACCAGAAAGGACTGCTATAGTCAGAGGGAAGGGGTGGATAGAGGAAGGGCCAGGGGTCAAGAAGGCAGAGGGCAGCGTATCCACCGAGCACTCGGGAGGGTACCCGAGGGTGTTGCGCGACCGGGGGCGGCCCCGAGGGTGGCCAATCAGGAGCGAGGCTGAGCCCGGCGCAGGAGACGACGTCGACGATGCTAGCTCCGGCCTCAGAATGAATCACCAGAGCGCCTAGCCGGGTAGCACTTACCGATAGGCCCCGCCCCCGGAATTGTGATGCAACCATCCTTAAAAGGGCAATGCCACTCTGGCTCTAGCGACCATAATTAAAGGGGCAATGCCACTGATTCACTTTACAGCAAGCTAACCTGCTACAGGCAGCCCGTAGCCAAGCAGTGTCTCACAGAACTCTGACACAGAAATCCCACCCTATGGGTAGCAGTCGGCGCAGAAAAACAATAAAAATAGACAAAACGTCGCTTGGGGGAACTCTAGGGTGTGTCTCCCGGGAACGGCATGCTGGGAGTTGCGTTTCCTCATTTTTCCGGGAGGCCCTCTCTTCCTCCAGGCCACTGGGGGCGCTGGGGAATCTGTCTCGGGGCTGCCCGCTGATTGGCTCTTCAGGAAACAGCTGGACCTCCTGTTGGGGCGCGACCCACCCCCCCCCGCGCCCGCCCCCGGCAACCGCTAACGTCCGTGGAGTTGAGCGGGTTCACTGCGCTCCCTTAAGTTTTCCGTGTCCTTAGATAACCGTCACCGTGAGCTTGGAACTCGCTCAGAGTTCTTCTTCAACAGCAGTCCAGTTTTAAAGTTATAAAGACTGAAGCTGGAGGAACTCAACCATTGGCGAAAAGTGGGACGGGATTTCCCAAACTTCCTTCGGATAAAAACCCCAAACAGCAGAGAAGAGTGAATTCCTAGCGTATGGCTCGCCTTTTATTTTACTATTTTGCCTTAAAAATGAGGAATTTTGCATTTTGTTCTTATGACATATTTTTATTTTCTTGAAAACAATTAACCCTATCCGTTAAATTAGTACACCCTCTCAGGTGAACTACGGTAGGTCTTTTCCTGTGGCTTCAGTGCCTTTAAGAACCTCCTCTCTCTCTCTCTCTCTCTCACACACACACACACACACACACCCTCAAGTGTTTTTTTTCTTTTTAAATGTTTAAAATTCGATTTTGACAGACACACACACACACACCGATTTGCTGTTCCACTTATTTGTGCATTCATTGGTTGATTCTCACATGTGCCCTGACCTGGGATCAAGCCCCACAACCTCCCAACCTTGGCCTAATTGAACTTCTGGGCCAGGGCTTGAGTGTTGTTTTGTACAGATTAGGTTTGAGAAACGGTTAGAACCAAATTCTGACTGCTCTCACTTAATACCTACTCACTGGGGGGGCTCTCAGCAAGCTGCCCAATTTAACTTGGGTTATTAGTTGTGATCTTCATCCAAGGCTTAACATGAGACCTAGGTTCTAGACTCACTGAGTTATTTTCATTGCTGATTTGCTCTTGCTGGACCTAGTGATGACTGCTTCCATGTACAGAGTGTGATGGTTTTGATATGCCTGTCCAGAAGCCATTGGAGCTTCTTTTTAATCTTGCAAGTATGGGTGTGGTAAAATAATCTTGATGTCAGCCACCTGAATGTCCCTGTCGTGAGTCTTGTCTTGAAGCCCATCTCTAGATCCTCACCTTAGTTTTTCCTTCCTAACCTTGAACCTTCCATTTGTAGGTGTCCTCAGTCAAAGCTTTCTTTGCTTTGTGTTAGTGTTTTTTTCTGACTTTAACATTTCTTAGGTTCCCTTATTTTCCAATCATTTTACAAACTTTTATTTCTTATCTTTTAAAAAGATAAATTAATTTTGGTCTAATTTTTCTAGTTTGATGTCCTATTGTTTCTGTGAAAATTCCCCCTTTGCCAATTGGATTGACTTAAAAAAAGAAGAATGAACTGCCTGGCTGGTGTAGCTCAGTGGGTTGAGCGCGGGCTGGGAACCCAGAAGGTCCTGGTTCAATTCCCAGCCAGGGCACGTGCCTGGGTTGCGGGCCAGGTCCCCAGTGAGAGGCAACCATATATTGCTCTTTCTCCTCCCTTCTCCTCTCTCTAAAAATAAATAAAATCTTTAAAAAAATAAAATCAGACAATTACTTTTAAAAAATAAAAAAAGAAATAAGAATGATTTTCTCAGACGCTTTGGGTGACAAATTCTCTGGATGCTTAACACCTGGTCTTGCCCTACTTACTACACATACCCTCCACTAGGTACCTGGTTTTAGTTCAGGTTCCATTACCTTCTAAATGTGTGACTTTGGGCAGGTGTCTTAAATCTTTTTTTTTTTTTTTAAGATTTTTTATTTACTTATTTATTTATTTATTAGTTTTTTCGAGAGAGGGAAAGAGAGGGAGAAAGAGAGGGAGAGAAACAGCAATGTATGGTTGCCTCTCACATGGCCCTCACAGGGGACCTGGCCTGCAACCCAGGCATGTGCCCTGACTGGGAATCGAACCGGGACCCTGTGGTTCCCAGCCCACACTCAATCCACTGAGCTACACCAGCCAGGCCAGGTGTCTTAAATCTTTAAGCCTCAGTTTCTGCATGTGTAAATTAGGCAATGGTGGTTGTAGGCAACAAATAACATTTGTGAAAGCACTCTCCCAGGGATGTCCAACCTGGGGCTGTGGGCCACATGCAGCCCAGGATGGCTATGAATGCGGCCCAACGCAAAATTATAAGTTCGCTTCAAACATTATGAGATTTTTTTGTGTGTGATTAAATGTTGCAATGTATTTAATTTGTGGCCCAAGAATACTCTTCTTCTTCCAGTGTAGCCTTGAGACACCAAAAGTTTGAACACCCCTGATAGACCTTAAAATATAAAAATATAGGTTATTTATCTAACTTAAATTACTATGTATCTTCTTACCTTCTTCCTAGTTGAATTATGCCTTAATTATTCCATCAATGTTTTATTTTAAAGTAAATTGCAAATTCAGTGGTTGACTATTCATAGTATGGCAAAAGCAAGCAGCTTTTAAATTTAAACAACCATAGAGGAAAACTTATCTGGGGTTCTAAATACAAGAACATCCAAGTAACAGGATTCTAAAAGATACTTAAAAAAGATTCATCTTTTAACATACACTACTATACTAAAAATATGAGTGTCTACTATGAATGATACTTATGTCTATAAGATAAAGTTTTTTCTTTGTACATTTTTGCATTATCATTCTTTACAATAAGCACGCATCATTTTCACAAAAGCGGTAGGATTTACAAAACTTGTGTATGGCATGTGGCACTTTAGTCTGTCAGGTGATGACTTGTTGGTGACATTATGGCAGCCCAGTGCCTGAACTGTGGCCAAGGTGGGATGGAATGGCCCTGGCAGTGACATGGCAGCTGAAATGGTAATGGATAAATTGTGAGAGCTCTAAGTCACTTACGATATGGTGTTAAAAATGTCAAACTCTGGAAATGTTACTAATCTAGAAGGAGCTAGATACAGAAGAGGGTAGTAGATCACAGACATTTTGGGGTCAACAGCTTATTGCAGCATGTGTCACAAATGTTGTTAGTATCAATTTTTGTTCATTTGTTCTTTTCATGTCTTGGGTTGATATTAAAAAGGTATGAGTGTGTGCCATTTAAAAGCCTGTAAGTGTGCTTATTCATTTAGCAAAGGAAGGAAAGGTGGTATCATCGCATTTTATAGACAAAGAAACCAAGCCTGCCTTGCCTTAAGTCCTATGGTTTTCTGTTTCCCATGTAAATATTAGAGTTGGTGCTTAAAGAGATCTTTTTCTCATTCTCATTCTCAAAAGTTGAACAAAACTGAATTACTCTCATAGTTTTAATTTTCTCGTCCCTTCCAGGTATGGGGAAAGAAGGAAAAAAAACAGCTCCCCCCCAAATATTTTTTAATATATTTTATTGATTATGCTATTAAAGTTGTCCCATTTCCCCCCTTTATTCCCCTCTGCCCTGCACACCCCCTCCCACCCACATCCGCCCCCTTAGTTCATGTCCATGGGGCATACATATAAGTTCTTTGGCTTCTCCATTTCCAAGACTATTCTTAACCTCCCCCTATTTTCTACCTACCATTTATGCTACTTATTCTCTGTACCTTTTCCCCCTCTCCCCATCCCACTCCCCCACTGATAACCCTCCATGTGATCTCCATTTCTGTGATTCTGTTCCTGTTTTAGTTGTTTGCTTTGTTTGTTAATGTTTTTGTTTTAGGTGTGTTAATAACTGTGAGTTTGTTGTCATTTTACTGTTCATATTTTTTATCTTCTTTTTCTTGGATAAGTCCCTTTAACATTTCATATAATAAGGATTTGATGATGATGAATTCCTTTAACTTGACCTTCTCTGGGAAGCACTTTATCTGCCCTTCCATTCTAAATGATAGCTTTGCTGGACAGAGTAATCTTGGATGTAGGTCCTTGCCTTTCATGACTTGGAATACTTCTTTCCAACCCCTTCTTGCCTAAAAGGTCTCTTTTGAGAAATCAGCTGGCAGTCTTATGGGAACTCCTTTGTAGGTAACTGTCACCTTTTCTCTTGCTGCTTTTAAGATTCTCTCCTTATCTTTAATCTTGGGTAATGTAATTATGATGTGCCTTGGTGTGTTCCTCCTTGGGTCCAACTTCTTTGGGACTCTCTGAGCTTCCTGGACTTCCTGAAAGTCTGTTTCCTTTGCAAGATTGGGGAAGGTCTCCTTCATTATTTGTTCAAATAAGTTTTCCATTTCTTGGTCTTTCTCTTCTTCTTCTGGCACCCCTATTATTCGGATGTTGGGACATTTAAAGATGTCCTGGAGGTTCCTGAGCCTCTCCTCATGTTTTTGAATTCTTGTTTCTTCGTTCTGTTCTGGTTGGATGTTTATTTCTTCCTTCTGGTCCAAACTGTTGATCTGAGTCCTGGTTTTCTTCCCTTCACTGATGGTTCCCTGTACATTTTCCTTTATTTCGTTTAGCATAGCCTTCATTTTTTCATCTAATTTGCGACCATGTTCTACCAATTCTGTGAGCATCCTTATTACCAGTGTTTTGAACTGTGCATCTGATAGGTTGGCTATCTCTTTGTGGCTTAGTTGTATTTTTTCTGGAGCTTTGATCTGTTCTTTCATTTGGACCTTTTTTTTTGGTTTCAGTGCCTATTGCGTAGTAAGGGGCAGAGCCTTAGCTGTTCACCAGGGCGGGGCAACCCACGTGGTTGCATTGTGATGCTGTCTGTGGGAGAGGGGTCCAAGAGGGAACAATGGTGCTTGCTCCACTCTCTGCCAGTTTTCAGTCACTTTCCCCGCTACCCACAATCAAATTGGGCCCTTCTGTGGTGATTCCCGGTGGGTGGGTTTGTATATGTTCTAGGACCCTGTGGGTCTGTTCAATGACCTTTCCTGTGAGGCTGGGAGTTTCTCCTACTGCCACCTCAACCCCCACAGGTGTTTTCAATCACAGGCTTTGAGGCTTTATTTCCCTGCACTGGAACCCAGGGTTGCGTGGTCTTTCTCACTCCCCAGTTGTTCCTTCTGGCTTATCTGCATTCAAATATGGGACCGCCCAGTCTGCAGTCCACCGCCTCTCAGGGCCCATGAGCCACCGACTTGCCTGCTCTGGTCCTTGCCATGAGTCCTCTCTGCCCAGCTGCCCGTCTCCAACCCTCCTACCAGCCTGGATGAATGTTTCTTCTTTAACTTTTGGTTATTGGACTTCTGTACAGTTTAATTTTCTGTCAGTTCTCATTGCTTTTTGTTTATAAATTTGTTTTTGTCCTTTTGGTTGTGCGAGGAGGCACTGTGTGTCTACCTATGCCTCCATTTTGGCTGGAAACTCTCAAAATATTTTAAAAATCATAGATCTCTTTTATTTTCAAGTGCTTAGATGCTCAAAGAAGATTACGTGAATACTGCTTTTGGAATCAAAAGGCATGGATCTCAGCAGTGACTACCATTTCCTCAATCAGATTTTGTGGAGAAGGGTGAAACTCACCTTGGTCTGTGGCATCTTTGAGGGAGTGCTCCAGCATGTGGACCCTAACAAGATTGTTGTACTGAAGAAAGGTCTCTTGTTATTTCTTATACTCTTCTGCCATTTAAGAGATTAATAACTGAGTTGGAGTGATGATTCTGGGCTCCACTGGGATCATTAGTAGTCATAATTCCTATTTTAGACAAGGGGTAACAGGAAGATTAATGCTATTTTCCCTAACAGAGCAACATAGCTGCATATGCTAATTTGTCCCCATTTCTATACTTTTATTGACATGATAGTGGACAATTTCAATGTAGAGAGCTTTTTAATTGGGTAGTTCTTTTCATTTTTCTCCATATACATTTGAAATTATAAATAACTTCTCCACTAGATAGAAATGCTTTTGGCTTCAACAGACAAATACATTTATTTTTCTCATGTGAAAAGACGTCCATAGGTAGGTAGGCTGCTTAGGAATAGTGCAGATGCCAGGAGGGACCTGATGTCTTATGCTCCTGGTCTGCCACCTCAGTGATTATTTATTGGGTTGGCAAAAAGTGTGTTTAGTGTTTTCTGTAAAAAAATATGCATTTTTCATTTTCCCCAATAACTTTCCTGATTTGGACATTTTGAATATGTTAGCTATCTCCTGCTATCGCCTTCTAGTGGGCAGAGTCCAAGGGTGCTGCTAAACATCTTTCAACGCATAAGACAGCCCCACAGCAATGAATTATTTGGTCAAAGAAAACTTCGCAAACCACTTGTGACTCATTCGATCAGTCATAACACCTTCTCCATACACTGCACATATCTTTATTTGAATTTCTGTTGTGTTTTTACCTTTTTTGAAATAAAGCATAATATGCCGAGTATATTGCATATCTTCTTCCATCTTCAATATTAAAATGGCTGCACAAAAATCCACCAATTTTGGTAAGTATTTTTTTAAGTACATGCTGATATGACAGCTGTCATAACTGTTTCAAATGAAGTTAAGACAACTAAAACAGAACTGTTTCAAATGAAGTTAAAACAACTAAGCATTACTACAGCCATCATATAGAAAAAACTACATAGACTTTTTGGCCAACCCAATGTTATTCTCGTAGTAGTACGATAACCTCTACACCTGCCAGCTTCCCAGCTTCATTTCTGGTTTATTATAAAGGATACAACTCAGGAACAGCCAAGTGGAAGAGATACATAGGAAAATGTATGTGGGAAGGGACTCGATGTTTTCATGCCCTCTCTGGGTGTGCCAGTCTCCTGGGTCCTCCATGTGTTCACCTTGAAGCTACAATATGTAGTTTTTTATTCAGCTAGAATATTGACTTGCTAGGGTAGTTGTTTTCCTGGCATGGTAAGTTTCAAGTTCACAAAATATGCATAAAGTTCATTTGAGAGATTAGTGTTATCGTTAAGCCATATTATGACTTTTGTGGGCTAGTATTAATTCACTCGGTAATTATTTATTGATAGTTTTATATCCCAGGACTGTGCTAAGTACTAGGAATATAGACAAGAATAACACTGTCTCATGTCTCTGCCCTGGCTGATGTGGTTCAGTGGATTGAGTGCCGGCTTGCGAACTGAAGGGTCACTTGTTTGATTCCCAGTCAGGGCACATGCCTGGCCTGTGGGCCAGATTCCCAACAAAGAGTGCATCAGAGGCAACCACACACTGATGTTTCTCCCACTTTTTCTCCCTCCCTTCCCTTCTCTTAAATAAATAAAATCTTTAAAAAGAAAAAAAAGAATAACACTGTACTTAAAATACTTAGTCTAGTAAGGAGACATAAGCAAGTGTTTATGCAGTGCTACAGTGTGATATCCTCTGATAAAGGGACGCACAAGATGCTATGGGAACTCAAAGGTTCAGCTACCGGTGAATTAGATCTGAGAGTGCTAGGGTTAGTACAGTGGGGAAGGCTTCCCCAAAGGAGGAATTGATGGCAGAACTTTATTCAGGTGAGGAACTAACTGGAGGAAGAAAGGGGATGGCTGTTTTAAGCCAGTGGTTCTCAAACTTTGTGCATCAGAATAACCTGGAAGACGCTTTTTTTTAAGGGGATAGGGATACTCTTAGGGGTCAAAAATTTACACTTTTGACAAGTTTCCAAGTGTTGCTAATGCTGTGCTGGGGAGCATTTTGAGAGAACTATTGTTTTGAGCATAAGTAGCAGCATGTGCAAAAATACAGAGACATGAAAATTTGCTGCATTTAGAAAACCTAAGTAAATTTCAGTGGGAAGATGTGAGAAACAAGCCTGGAGAAGTAGGCGTGGATAAATTAGAAGGACCTTACATGTGATAGCATTTGGACACTTCTGAAAGCAATGTGGAACAATCTGAAAGATTTTTAAGTGGAAGGCGTAAGAATTTTCAAGTTAGTTACTTGAAATTTTTAATGCTGTGTCATTAGGAACCATGCTCAGGTGCTAGGAACAGATTTGCTTCAGGGGCTTAAACAAATTAGGAGTTTATTATCCCTTATAAAATAAGGCAGACATCCCAGGCCTATTGTGACATTCCCCAAACTTGGCAGGGATCTGGGATTTTTCATCTTTCTGCTCTTCCATTTTTAGCACATGGCTTCAAACCTCGGAGTTCCAGACAGGAGGAAGAGGAAATACGGGGAAAAGGGTATTCCACCCAGCTGAGTCAGTCCCCTAAAAGAGATGCCCTGGAAGTCCAGTGGGACACCACTGTCTACAGGGGGGTTGAGCATGTTTCTAGCCTGAATAAGTAGTGCTGAGTAGACAACAAGCAGTAAATGCCTCAGGCTTGTTCAACAAAGCCTTCAGTCCAGATGAAATATTTTGATAAATTTCTCCCTAGTCTTTAATGACATAGATTTATGTAATGGACATAATATAAGTCTGGTATATCATATGCACAGTTGTTTTAGTTACCATTATTACAAGCATTTTCTCATGTAACGGCTGCTGTGAGCATTTCCCTCTGGAAAAAAACACCATGTTGTAGACATGACATCTAAACTTCTAATTCCCTTATCTGCTATGAGGAATTGGATTGTTATCCCTGCCAATTAATATTTTTGAGCATGTAGCATGACATGAGTGTGGACCCTAGAAATAGCTGCCTTAAAATTCTTCAGGAGTTAGGTGAAATAAAAATCAATGGATATATAGTAAGTACATATAATACTTAGTCCCAAAGGCCTTAGCATATTCTTGGAAGAAGTTTAAATTTTTGTTATTTATTTTTAGAGAGGGAGAAACATAAGTTTATTGTTCTATTTATTTATGCTTTTGTTGGTTGATTCTTACAAGTGCCTTGACCAGAGAGAATCAAATCTGCAACCTTGGTGTATTGGGATGATGATGCTCTAACCAACTGAGCTACCCAGCCATTGTACTACTGCTGCCCTTTTAGTTTCTCTGAGGTTCCCTCTGTTTGTTTGTTTGTTTGTTTTTTAATAATCACCCAAGGACATGCTTATTGATTTTACAGAGAGGGAAAGGGAAAGCGAAGAGAGGGAGAGAAACATCAGTATGAGAGAAACATTGATTTGTTGCCTCTTGTACATGCTCTGAACAGGGACCAAACCTACAACCTAGACCCTGACCAGGAATCGAACCTGCATTCTTTCTGGATTATGGGACAATGCTCCAACCAACTGAGCCACACTGGCCAGGGTGGTTCCCTCTGATTTTTATACTACTTGTTTCAAAACTATAGCTTTGTAATTTTTTGGTTGACTATTCCTTGGAGGAAATAATTTGGCAATTTTTATAAAACTCAGATTGGGCACTTTTGAGAGACATATTTTCTTATAGTTTTAAGGAATATTATTTTTTAATTAACCAATTGAATTGTTTCGTGTAACAGTGAAGAATGTGGAGACTGGTCGAAGTATCCCAGGAGTGAAGATGTTTTTTGGGCATGAGATTGTCAATGGTGAGAGCTTCATATTCCTTGAATTCTGATATTGGGATTTTCATTAGTAATAAACTCACTGTACTACCTCACCCCAATATTTGAAAAAATATATTATCTTGCCTTTAGAATTGCATTTATGAACTCTTAAAGTTGGCATTTGAGAATTGACCCTTACCTTACTGTTTTGATGGATATTATGAGCAGAATAGTCTTTAGTCTATTGAGGGTTGCTGATGCGCATTACTAGAACTCAGCCAGCAGGCAGAGTTAGGAATCTGAACAGAAAGGAATTGTCTTGCTCAGCAAGCAAGTTTAACACTAGTGGTTCATAGTACATTCACAGCCCCTCATCTGAAACCTTGAGGCTAAATGTTTCAGAGTCCAGAATTGTTCTGGACTTTTGGAAAACCTAACGCAGAGTATGCACTGTTCATATTACATAATACATCAAGTGGATCTAGGCAGCACTCTGTAATGAAACACATTTCTACAGAGAAACACATTTCTACAGAGAAATGTGTGGGTAATCATACTAAGTGGAATAAAACAGGACTATAATTAGTATGTCAGTTTAGGGTTTGCTGCTAAGAGAGTTACCAGAAATTTTTTTGGTTTTCAGAGCTTTTTGGGTTTTGGAATTGCAGGAAACAACCCTGTTCTTTATTTCTGCCAACAAAAGCCATGTGGCAAGAATAGATTCAGTTGTTTGCCTGAGAGAGTATGGAAGCTCAGCTGGTCTGCGTGCTTCAGAGAAGCCAAATGGGCTAAGAAACGGGCTGGGAGCAAGAACTGTTTTTGCTTTCAAGAGCTCAAAAGCAGAAAACCCCCCAAGAAGGAATAAAGATCAGTGCAGGGTGGAGTGGGAGATCTGGGATTGCATAGGGTTCTGCCTTCTTGCCATTTGGGCAAATATGAGGAAAGGAAAGGACTCCTGTAGATGAGATTACTGCTGTTTGAAAGATTACTTTGTTTTGTGAGAGAAGTAGGGTTTAGGGAGAGACAAAAATCTTGCCAAATTAATCACTGCCAATCCAGACCCACATCTAGCCAACTAACAGTCCTTTGTCACTGAGTATACTACTGTAAACACTCTGTCCATTGAACACCTTTTTTTT
This sequence comes from Micronycteris hirsuta, assembly GCA_004026765.1. Classification (NCBI taxonomy): domain Eukaryota; kingdom Metazoa; phylum Chordata; class Mammalia; order Chiroptera; family Phyllostomidae; genus Micronycteris; species Micronycteris hirsuta. The sequence goes on along the minus strand of PVJI01012507.1, from coordinate 4,546 downwards.
AATGTGACAGTGATAGTGGTGGCAATGATAGTGGTGGCAGTAGTGGGATTTTTTATTGTGCTTTAAGTATTAGCCTTTGCAGAGGAGTAGGGGGGGCGCGTTCTGTCTGCAGGGCCCCTCCCTCCCCCCACCGCCCCCAGCCTCTACGGATGAGAATAAGTCTGCCGAGACATGATCTGCTTGGGGAGGAAAGGTGGCCGATCTCTCAAAGGAGAAGGGCCAGGAACCTGTTCCTCAGTGGGCTTTTATTGAGTTCAATTTGCACAGGAATACAGGGCATATATATAAAGCTCATCAATCATTGTCAGCCAGTAAGGATCAAACAATAGACAACATTCAAAGAACTCTGAGGTCTTATTTTGAGTCAGGGTCAGATAGGTAAAAGGCCATAAAACTTTGGGGAAACAAACTCATTTCATGCTTGGACCCTTATTTAAATTGAGGGTATTCTTAGCAAAGCAGGTTTCACAGGATTTTATGCATTCTTTCTTAGGCCTGATCGCCTCAGGGATATCTCCCTTTCCAGCACAGGGCCATACCCACCTCTGGCATTGTTTCAGGCTTAAGTCAGGTAGGGAAGGTAAGGCAGCCAAGAGATTAGGAGGCTTCTTGAAGACAGAATGAGGACTCAGGCTGTGTCAAAGCCAAAGGGCGAAGATTCATCACCTCCTTTTTCTGTAGCCCCCCAAGTCCTTCCCTGAGGGCCCCTTTGCGACCTTGCCTGTCTTAGGTTGTCTCTCCCTTGAGGAATCTTACCAGTCATTGGCTAACCAATTATCTGCCCAGGGCCAAGCAGGGTGAAGTGAAAGTGGGCAGAGGTGGCACCCCTACAAGGAAGATAAGTTTTGTCTCCTTAGTGGCTTATGGTCCCCAGGTCTTTTTACTCAGCCTTAGCCATGAGGGGTTATAGTTTCTGAAACAAGGCAGGGCGGTTCCCAACAGAGGAGCAGAGCTCTGGACTGGCTCAAAGCTAGGCTGTGGATGGGTTCATAATGAGAAGTGAAGGAATCAGTACTACCATCTCCCTAACTCAGGAGAATACTAACCAGTGACTAGCTTTGTGATCTGCGCACATGGATTTCATTTCCTCCTAAATTGTTTCTCAGGGCTTAGTGTTTGTTTGTAATTTTTAAGTTCAAAAGACGACCTCCTCCTTCTTTGCCCTGTGGCTCAATCAGAGATGGAGGGGTCTCCCTGAAAAGCACCTTGAATAAGAATTAATGAAGGATAATAATTGACTAATCATTGTTTTTAGTGAATTTCACCTTCTCTGCCCCTGGCTCAACACTTCTAGATAGTGCAGGGAAAAGAGACATTTGAGAGTGGCCTTTGAGAGCCTTTCTCCCTGAAAAGTAACTAAGTGTACTTAATTGAATCTAAGATGTAATTGTAACATACACTATTACTTTTCCCACCCTAAGAAAGAAAAAAAAGCTGCCAATTAAATTGTCATGTGCAGTTACTGTAAATCATATACAATTCCAGAGCTGTTAAAAAATGTGCATCATCAAATCAATGGTATATAATACTTCCTACATTCCTTGTACTGCTAGGTCAAAAATAAATAGCTTTTGAATCTCGTGGAATGTTTTCTCTCATATGTCTTTTGCGATTTCCAGTCTAGCTTTTGTTACCTTTCATGTACATTACCTTTAATGTACAAGCCTTATGAGAGTTTTGAAGGGGAAAGTTCTGTAAATGATTTTTTAGAAAACCCCCAAATAGTACATAGTGTAAGGGAAAGTGCATTAGGATGGGAATGAATAAAAGAGGAAAGATATCTCTAGAACCAATTTATATTACCACAAAAGTGCCTTGGAACACAAAGGGTAAAGGGCACATGTAAAGAGGTTCCTAATCCTGCTGAATGGCCAAGGAAGCTATGTAGGGACATAGTGTTAGGAGTCTTCACAACCAAAGTGTCCATTGGTAGACATTTGGATAAAGAAGATGTGGTACATACATACAATGGAATATTACTTGGCCATAAAAAGAATGCAGTCTTGCCATTTGTGACAACATGGGTGGACCTAGAGGGTATTGTGCTAAGTAAAACAAATCAGAGAAAGACAAATATGATTTTACTTATATATGGAATCTAAAAAACAAAATAGATGAACAACAAAACAGAAACAAATTCATAGACATAGAGAACCAGCTGATGGTTACCAGATGGGATGGGGGATGGGGGACTGGGTAAAAAAAGGTGAAGAGATTAAGAAATACAAATTGGCAGTTACAAACTAGACATGGGTATGTAAAGTACAGCATACGGAATGTAGTCAGTAGTATTGCAATAACTATATATGGTGCCAGGTGAGTACTAGATTTAAGTTATATAGATGTCCAACCACTATGCTGTATACCTGAAACTAATATAATACTGAATGTCAACTGTAATTGAAAAATATAAATAAATACTAGGAGTCTTTAGTGCTTTGGATAGTCTTTTTTATAGATAGCATATAAAGGCCTCTAGGGACTAACATTTCATTTCTAATTACTGTCTGTGGTATACAAACAGCCACAGTCCATCTGAGGATAGATGGGGTATTAATTGCTTTCAGATTGGAAACTGTTGGAAGCCATTTGTTTATTTTACAGTGGAACTACTGGATGAAGCGGAACAAACTGCATTGGGAGAAAAGGCATCCTCTGTTAGGTATGATGGAATAATTTTCTTAATTATGATGTTACTCAAATATACACATCAGAGTAGAATGTCTTAACTCTAATTAACTAGCTGGGTAATTCCTAAAATGACCTGAGGTAATAGGAATGAGAAAAAAATAGATGGGTATTTTTCCCATCTTTAGATGGTATATCCAAGTCAGGTAAGCAGTGAATGAATGGGCCATCTATGAAATAGAGGTCCAGGGTTCTTATCATTGATGTACAGCAAAATCTGTGTATGGCATTAGCAACAAAGAACAACTCACCTGAGTGTTGATTTTTTGTAAGCACAGTCCAAACACGGACAGCACCAGGACAGATAAAATAAAAGACGAAGACCTAAGTGTATGTGAGCTTCCTTCTCCTGCTTTTGAGGCACCAACCACCTTTCTCCTGAATGACCTCAAGTACAGCCTGTCAGGTAAGTGCTGGGCTTCTCTTTATTGCAGTTCACAACTCTTCAGAGTTGGCATAGCCCTGAGTCAGGGTTCCATGTGGAATGCTCAGCTAAACCATTGCTTCTCCATCCTGAATTAAGATAACATATCAGGATTCATTTGTTTATTTAATATTTGAGTGCACACTATATCTGAACATTGGGTATACTGAGATGTGGTATCTGTGCCCTCATTGAGCTCTGGTTTAGGAAACGCACTAAATAATTAAGTAAGATAAATGGCTATAATATATAGTATGCTAGTGCCAGATGGTGTGGAGAGAAAAACAGAAGAAAGAGTAGAAGTCTGAGGAGAGGGTGGTTTTACAGTTAAGGGTGTTCAGTTTAGGCCTTATTGAAATGGCAACATTTGAGTAATGGCCTGGAGGAGGTGAGGGGTGGAGCTGTATAAATATCTGTGGGAAATATTTTGGAGGCAGAAAACAAACAAACAAACACGAAGGCCCTGAGATAGAAACATGTTAGGGTCTTGACATAACAGAACGGAGATCAGTGTGCTGGAGCGAGGAGAGTAGTAGTAGGTGAAGCGGGGTCAGCGGATGATGAAGATGTAATCACTGAAGGGGCTTTTACTCGGAAGTGAGAAGAGAAGCCACAGAGGATTTTTTTGATTTATCATATCCCTAATGACTAAGGATTTTGAACATCTTTTTATGTGCTTATTTGCCATTGAATGTCTTTGGTAAAATGTCTGTTCATATCTTTTGCTAATTTTTCTTATCAAAGTATTTTCTTATTATTCAGTGTTAGGGGTTCTTTATGTATTCTGGATACAAATCTTTTCTCAGATAAATGCTTTGCAAATATTTTCTCTAAATCTGTGGTCTGGCTTTTCATTTTCTTAAAGTATCAAAGAGCAGACTTTTAAAATTTTGATGAACTACAATTTATCTGTGTTTTCTTTTATGGACTATGCTTCTGATATTATATCTAAGAAATTTTTTCCCTAACCCAAATTCACAAAGATTTTATCCATATTTTCTCCTAGATGTTTCATAGTTTTAGGTTTACACTTAGGTCTATGATCCATTTTCAGTTAATTTTTGTATAGATGTGAGGTATGGATCAAAGTTCCTTTTTTGAATATGAATAACCAGTTGTTCCAGCAACATTTGTTTAAAAGACTATATATTCTCTACTCAATTACATTTGCACCTTTGTCAAAAATCAGTTGTCTATAGATGTGTCGGTTTATTTCTCAACACTCTATTCTGTGACATTGATCTATTTTTCTATCTTTACACCAACAATAGACTGTTTACAATTGATTTATGCTTGAAGTCTGGTGACGTTCTTTTTCAAAGTTGTTTTGGCTATTCTCGTTTTTTTTTTGTTTTTTTTTTAAATTACTTTATTGTTGTTCAATTACAGTTGTCTGCATCCTCTCCCCTCCCCTCCCCCCACCCCCTCCAAACC
>PVJI01012506.1:0-51371 GCA_004026765.1 Micronycteris hirsuta | reverse complement strand
TCCCTCAGCCGGTGCCCAGCTGGCCAGTCCATCTTGCCCCTGTGAAGGGGACCTTGTTGCAGCCCAGGCCACCTTGGGCAGCTCAGAAGAGCAGATCCCAGGTTTTCACTCTGTCTAGGGGTCTCTTTCTGCTGGGTGATCCCATGTGTCCTTGGCCGTGGCCACGCCCCTGCCCAGCTTGGTCACAGGGTGAGTGCGAGGCAGCTCCAAGTCGGTGCAGAATGGAGGGGCCTGAGGGGCCCAGCATGAGTGGGCTGTGATGGGGAGGGGGTGGGAGCCGCACAGGCCCTGGTTGCCTGCCCACGGTGCCACCTTAGGTGTGACAGCCCGTGGTGCTCCTGGCCCTGCCCACCGCCTATCCCCAGGCTGGTCTGGTGTTGAGAGAGAATGCAGAGCAGCTGCTCATTGCCCTGGAGCCCGAGGCCGCCTCCGTCTACTGCCGCAAGCTGCGTCTGCACCAGCTCCTGGACCTGAGCAGCCGGGCCCCAGGCAGCGGGCGCCTGGGTGAGCGCCGCTCCATTGACTCCAGCTTCCGACAAGGTGAGCCCCCTGCAGCGCTGGGCTTGGAGACAGTCGCCCCTGAAGGATCACAGCATCACTGAGAGCAGAAGCTCAGTCATGTCCAGCATGAAGGAGAGGCCCCCCTACCTGAAGAAGCCTCAGCTGAGGACAGAGGCTTCACCTTGCCCTAGGGGAACGCTGTCTGAGGAGGGTAGGACTCAGCCTAGCCCTGAATCTGGGGTCTGGTGGGGTGTGTGGGCACCGGACAAAGGAGGAAGTCAGCCCCACCTCTGAGCCACAGGGGAGGTCAGCAGGAGCTTCCCCCAAACAACCATTGTCTCCTCCCCTTCCCGCACATCAGCTGTTCTCCCCCACCCCGGCATCAGCCCCAAGCTCCTGCTGCCAGGACCAGGCACTGAGACAGCTATAGTCAACCATGTTTACCGTGACAGGGAGAGGTCCCAAGTCCTGAGCTCCCTGGGTCCCCTAAGACCTACCTGCCAACACACACAGCTCCTCGAAACCCTCCTAACCCTGATTTCACCGCAGCCTGAGCCCTGGTCCCGCAGCCAGAAATATGTCCCCTCAGTTGTCGGTTATGGAGCATGAGATTAACCCCATCAGCTTTCTCCAGACCCTGGGGGTGGGGGGGGCGGTCAGTGCTGCCCTCTCCCGTTTAGGAGTGGAGCAGGAGTTCAGGAGCGCTGGCTGCTTCAGGTGCTCACAGAGGGCGTCGTCGGGAGGATGAGGATTGAGTGGTAGCTGAGGCACCTCCTTCTAACCTTGCTGTCCTGCTGTCCTTCGACCCCCAGCCCGTGAGCAGCTGCGAAGGTCCCGTCACAGCCGCACGTTCCTGGTGGAGTCGGGGGTTGGAGAGCTGTGGGCAGAGATGCAAGCAGGTGGGGAGATGGGGAGACAGTGGGATGTCTCGGGCCCTATGGGACACCACATATTGATGGCAGGAAGGAAACATTTACAAAGGCGCCTCCAGCCCCTGGAAATCCTGCTCCTCCCTCCTCCATCTGCTGTACCCAACCTGGCACCCACCTCACAGCACTAAGTCACTCTCCTCTCCCACGGACTCTCCATGGAAGGGGTTTCAGAGCTCTGGACCATTCCCCCCACGCACATCTTGTGCCTCTACCTGGTGGCCTTAGGTTCAAGCACCTGAAGCTTCTCACACCTCCACATTGCCACCCCAAGCAAGACCTGTGACCAGGGGCAGGGTTGGAGGCCGGTAGGGAGGGGGCGCAGGGCTGAGGATGCAAGGCAGGCCCCGAGCGTGTGCCCCTGCTCGCTGCTGCAGGAGACCGCTACGTGGTGGCAGACTGCGGGGGAGGCACAGTGGACCTGACCGTGCACCAGCTGGAGCAGCCCCACGGCACCCTCAAGGAGCTCTACAAGGCGTCGGGTGAGTAGGCAGGCCACGCCCTTGATACCCAGCTCGCGAAGTCCCTGTGGCAGGGTCTGCACTGACTTCCCCTTCACCTCCTACCCCACCCAAGGTGGTCCCTATGGCGCGGTGGGCGTGGACCTAGCCTTTGAGCAGCTGCTGGGCCGTATATTCGGCGAGGACTTTATCGCCACGTTCAAAAGGCAACGGCCAGCAGCCTGGGTGGATCTGACCATCGCCTTCGAAGCCCGCAAACGTACGGCAGGCCCTCACCGTGCAGGGGCGCTCAACATCTCACTGCCCTTTTCCTTCATCGACTTCTACCGCAAGCAGCGAGGTCACAATGTGGAGACAGCCCTGCGCAGGAGCAGGTGGGCCAGGGGCAGGGCTGGGGGGACCACAAGCGCAGGCAGGGTGTACAGAGGAGGAACGCCCCTATGAGGGAGGGTGTGGGCTGCAGGGGGTACAGCCGTCTCAGTGCCTGGTCTTGGCAGCAGGAGCTTGGTGCTGATGTCAGTGGGAGTCAGCCTGATGCACCGCTGGCACACCTGTGGCCACCCCGGTGGCAGGGGGGCGGTGCATGAGTAGCCCAGCTGGAATTCGCAGCCCCAACTGGAGCAAGAGAATCATGGACCCAGGGAAAGGGCCAATGCCTGTCCCCCAGTCACACATGTGCATGTGTGTACATGCACATGCACACACACACACACAGTCCATCCCAGGACAGGAGGCAAGGGGAGGCCCCTCTCCTGGAACTTCATGCCTGGAACAGAAGCAGGCCCTGACTAAAGCCCCTGAGAGAGTGGGTCTGGGGTAGCACACAACGTGCAGCCCGTGCCCAGGGGCCTGGAGCCGCAGTGGGACCCAGGACACTGACACATGGGCCTGTGCCCCCTTCACCTGCAGCGTGAACTTCGTGAAGTGGTCCTCACAGGGGATGCTCAGGATGTCTTGCGAGGCCATGAACGAGCTCTTTCAGCCCACAGTCAGCGGGATCATCCAGCACATAGGTGAGCGCCTGAGCTTGGTCCTCAGTTTACCCCCACATACACTCCCAGACGCAGGAATAACTGCCTCTGTTAGTGCCTGGAAACCTCCACACATCCATACACTGGAATGAGGCCCAGAATCATCCTGAATGCCTGGAGGGGTCAGTGCATTGGGGATTAAGAGCTAGGAGGGATGAATAGTCTTGCCAAAGTAAATGACCTCTGGTGCCTCAGTTTTCCAATTTATAAAATGGGATGGTAGTACCGGGTTCCTGAATAAGCTGAAGTGTCTAGAGAGTGAACTCAATGTCTTGCTAGCAGTAGGCATATCCTTCTCAGATCCTCCATTTTGGGGAGAAGGGTGTATTGTAGGGGAGACCAGGAACCCTTCCATGAAAGAGCTGTGTTTTCCTTCATCAAAACCAGGCAACTGTTTTATAGTTGAAATCGCTAGTTTCTAATTGTAAGGCAGGTTGGAAGGGAAGTACCCGTGGCCTCAGCAGCCTATGCGTCCCTCTCCTCCCCTCCCCTCCCCTCCCCTCCGGTTTACCCCGCCTCTCCACCCCATGCTACAGAGACGCTGCTGGCGCGGCCGGAGGTGCACGGTGTGAAGCTGTTGTTCCTGGTGGGCGGCTTTGCCGAGTCGGCTGTGCTGCAGCACGCGGTGCAGACCGCGCTGGGTCCCCGCGGCCTGCGCGTGGTGGTCCCGCACGACGTGGGCCTCACCATCCTCAAGGGTGCTGTGCTGTTCGGGCAGGCGCCGGGCGTGGTGCGGGTGCGCCGCTCGCCTCTCACCTATGGCGTGGGCGTGCTCAACCGCTTTGTGGACGGGCGGCACCCTCCGGACAAGCTGCTGGTCCGCGACGGCCGCCGTTGGTGCACGGATGTTTTTGAGCGCTTCGTAGCTGCGGAGCAGTCGGTGGCCCTGGGCGAAGAGGTGCGCCGCAGCTACTGCCCCGCACGCCCGGGCCAGCGGCGCGTGCTCATCAACCTGTACTGCTGCGCCGCCGAAGACGCGCGCTTCATCACCGACCCCGGCGTGCGCAAGTGTGGCGCACTCAGCCTCGAGCTCGAACCCACGCCCACCGACGGTGGCCCGGCCGGTACGCCCCCGGGTCGCCGCGAGATCCGTGCCGCCATGCAGTTTGGCGACACCGAGATTAAGGTTACCGCTGTCGACGTCAGCACCAATCGCTCAGTGCGCGCCACCATCGACTTTCTTTCCAACTGAAGGCGGTGCCAAGCGGGCTCTGCCGGGCCCCGCCCAGCTACCGGGGCAGCTGAGGTCGCTGGAGGGTGGGTGGAGACACGTCCAGAGGTTCTGGCTTTGGGAGTGGGCCCTGGCCCGATGACTGTAAGGCTGAAGGGCTCTGCCAAAGACTGAGGTCAAGGGGACTTGTTCGGCACGCCCACAGAGAACACGTGACTCCTAAGGCAGAATGGACCAGAAGACTGGGCCCTGGCCTAAACCGAATGTGGGGGTGGAGGGTGGGGGGTGGATGCAGTTGGGAGGGTGAGCCGAAACAAGGCTGCTACGGGAGGGGCAGGAGGAAGGTTGGCTGGGCCAGAAGCGCCGAGGGCGCTGATGGATGGACTCGGCCCACACGGGCGGCTGGGAAGAGTAGCCCTGTGCCACAGGAAAATGAGCGGAAGCTGACAAGGGGGACGGGGGCAGTGGGCCCTTCCAGGGCGTGGTGCTGACACTCAAGGACGAGTGTTAAGTGGAGAAAGGGCAGCAGCAGGCTAATGTTAGAGAAGGAGGGTACAAGGTTATCATGAGGGAATGTGAGGGTAGCATGCTGGGGGCGGGCCTTGCTTCAGGAGAGATGACTCATCCTGGGAAGGCCCCAAGGCAGCCTGTGAATGACCCACTTGAATCTTATCCCGGCCACAAAAGGGGGGGTGGGGGGGCAGTGCACTAAGAGGACAGAGGGAACACCAAGGATTGCTCTCAGCTCTGCCAGTCAACTCAGTGTGCCATTATGCCCACCCCTAGCATGCAACAGCCCTACCTGCCCAAGGTGACAATAAAGCATTTATGCCGGTACCTCACAAGAGGGGACCCCAGTGGTCTAGTAGAGGAGGACTGGGTTCCAGGAAGAAGGGAGAAAGCTTTGAGCTGTGAGTGGGGCTGAGAATTGACCAGAAGGGGGCGCCACTTCCTCCGTCGAACTCCCCAAGTAGAACTGCTGCAGCCCGTAGGACCTCCCTCTGGCCTGGGCAGACGGCCCCTCCCCATCCAAACCGCCTTGGCAACTAGTCCCAGGCCTAAAACGCCATCACCTGTAGATAGCGCTTTGGGGGCCAGGTGCTCCGACACCGCGCAGCGCCCTTATTTCCTAGAAGGATGAGCTTAGCCAGAACCGTTCCTTGGCCTATCTTTGAAGGACTGGGTGTTCTCCGGGCCCTGGAGAACAAAAATCCACTGGCCTCCGGTATCCACTGAAAGTTTTATTTAAGGTTTTATCCCAACCAGTTGTTTAAAAACCAAGTCACACACACCTGGGGGTAGGGGCTGGGAACTGTACCTCCCTCCAAGTCACCATGGACAGCAGTGGGAAAGAAGGAGGGGGCAAGAGAGGTGGCTTAGATGAGGCAGCAGCAGCAGCAGCAATGAGGCGATGACGTCACAGAGCCAGTTCCCTCCTCTCCCAGGCCCTGGCTGGCGCTCCTATGGCTTGCAGTGCGGGGTGGGCAAAACCCACCCCAGGTCCTCCCCTCCCCCGCCCCTCCTCAGATAGCCTCCCTGGGCTCAACCCATTTCTTCCCGCAGGAGACTGAGGCACATGGAGAGGAAGAATCGGGAAGAGGAGGATGCAGGAGGGGCAGAAAGTGATAACAATGAAGACAGAGGTGAGGCGTGGGCGAGGCCCCAGCCTGGAGGCCCCGGGGCACCCCCCCCCCACGCCCACCCTGGGGAGGGATGAGGAAACCACACATCATGCAGCGTTCGGGGAGAAGAGGTGGAGATTAAGGCTGAGGGGCCCCGAGGCGGGCCGGGGCGTGGGCCTCAGTCGAAGCCATGCCAGTCGCTGTGCTCCGAGTCATATTCCAGCTCAGCGCCCACACACTTGACGCCGTCCAGCAGCATGGGCGTGCCATGGTGCCGGTCTGCAAGGCAGACCACAGGTCAGGACGCCAGGCTGGACCGCTGGCTGCACCCACTCCAAGGAGACCCCTCCACCTCCTCTCAGGGCTCTACCGGGGGGTGGGGAGCAAGACACCCACCAAAGAGGTAGGGAACCCCAGCCAGGGCAAGGGCCCCTTTTTCACACCGGAGGAAGGCAGAATCCCCTTTTGGTGAAACTGGGGCTCCCCTCCCCTAGCCGGGTGCACGCCTTGCACTCTCACCCATGACGCGTGCCTGCACCACCACTCGCACGCAGGCGCCTGCGCCACCTTCGCAGGCGAGCAGCATCTCCTCCTTGAGGACGCCCTCCTTGTGCGCCGTGTACTCGCACTTGATGCTGTAACCTGTCCGGGCAATCAGCACCTCCATGGCCCCCTGCTCCCGCCCCCTGGCACTCGCTGCCCCCCCCACCACCACTGAGACTGGCCACCTCCTCCAAAGGAGCAAGGGTGGTCCAGGACCCATGTCCCCAAGGCAGGGGCACAGGACTCAGAAATTTCCCCTTCTTCAGTGAGCCACATGCCTCGGGCCTGTGGGCCACATTAAGGCTCCAAGGATCAAACCTGGGCTTCCAGGAGGAGGGCCTGCTGATGCCCCGAAATGGCAGGAAGGGAGAGGGAGTGATGAGCAGGGGGGTGGGCAGGCCAGGCCTTGAGCAGATCAGGTGGCAAGAGGCAAAGGCCTGAGGGGGTTTGCTCAATCCACTTAAGGGCAAGGTCATGAGGAGGTGGGGGGACAGGTCACTTCAGCCCACAGTGAAACTGATAACCCAGCCTATGGAGGGACAGGGGTTGAAGCTGGTGAGGGAGGGAGAAGCAGCCCCCAGCCCAAAGCCTAGGTAGGTGCTAGGAGGGAGCCAAGCAGAGTTCCTGAGGCCCCGGCAGGTTTTTCTTGAGACGTGAGGAAGGAGGGATGGAGGTCCAGAGCCAGTTCCTCAGTGGCCCCCACCATCCGACTGAGTAAACTGCCGGGCAGCGGGCAGTGTGAGCCCGTGGACTTCTGTCCGGGGACTGGGGCCTGGGACCTGCCACACTCAAGCCTGCAGAGAGGCATCACGTCCCTGACTGCCAGCTGCCTGTCCACACTAGTTGGAGGGAAAGGAGCACCCCATGTTCTCACTCCCACATGTGCCCAGGCCCTGCTGGAGGGGGGCCGGCCTCCAGCGCCCTGAGCGGGGGACGCACCTTCTGGGACAGGCACGACGCTGAGGAGCTTGAGGTGCAGGCTGGGGACAGGTGCCTCGCGGATGTCCTTGCTCAGCCTTTGCACCGAGGGCAACGTGAAGGTGATCTCATACCTGTGCAGGATCTTCAGGAAGCCAACCTGCAGCAGGAAGGGTAGAGGAAGGATGTACCTTCACTTTCACCTCCCCCAGGGCCTGCCCAGATCATGCCATCTATGATCCCGAGGGGCCTGTATTCCCCGACCACCCCTGGGGACCCCGCCCCACGGCTCAGCCACATGCTCCTCAGCATGTCTCGTGGGCCCCACAGCTCCTCAGCGGCCCATTTTATGGACAATAAAATGGAAGCCAGGAAATGAGTTGCTGGAGGCCTCTCGGTCAGTCTTGCTCTGGGTGGCACACGGCAAGCTCCCAGCCACTGCCTAGAAGGGGCCATCCACCTGCCCAGAGCCCACAGTCCGGGGCAGGGGCGCTGGTTCTCTAGTCACTCACGTGGTGACACAGGGCAACACAGACTGCACAGGATGAAGGATGGGATAGAATTAGAAACAATGACACTAGACCAGCCAAGTCAGTCCAAAGCTGGCCCACAGGCCTGGCACCAGTCACTGAACCAGCCTCCTGCCTGCCCACTGGCATCCGAACGTGGACGCCTGCCTGCCCGCTCCAAGGTTCAGTGTGTCCAACAGCCCCGACTCAGGGTCCAAGCAATTTCTGTTGTATGCGGTGCTTGGTAACCAATGTCCTCTGGGATAGACGCCATCCTTGGAAGCGCCAGTCATGTGAAGGGTCACAAGCCGGGGTGGTTGCTGAGCAGGTAGGCTGACCAGAGTGCCCGTCCAGGAGGCACAGGGGTGCGTGCCGTACCCACAGCTCACATGCACGTTTACTCTCCTGCTCGTGGTTTCTCGGGCCGGACGGCCCTGTCCCTGGGAGCCAGCTGGGATTGGCTGCACGGAACATTTAGCCTTTCAAGGGCACAGGGCTGAAGTCACTGGGTGATAAAGCCCAGGCCCTGGGGCTCCCACACTCTGCAGGTGGAGGGCACACTTCTCACAAGAGCTTCCTCCCAGACCCGCCAGTGGTGACCCTGTGATGCAGCTGCGCCCCTCGCAGAATTTTCCAGTGAAAATATTCAGAGATGTGCAAAAAATACTCATCACTGCCCTATTTATAACAGTGAAAAATAGAACCGGCAGCAGCACCAGGAACAGGGAACCAGCTAAATCAACGATGACACGTATAACGGAACACCAAGCAGTTGTAAAATCTTGTAGAAAATTATTTACTGACAGAGGCATTAGCAAAAAAGTGTTACACTGTGAAACCAGCTTTTTGTTTTTGGAAACAAAGCTGTAAAAAAGGCTAAAATGACACATCAAAATGTTAACCATGTTCTTCGGGGTTCTGGAACTGTGGGTACTTTAAATTTCTTTAGAGTTTTTCTCTACTAGACATGAATGAATTTTGCAATGGGGAATGGGGGTCAGGGAGCTATTTTTGTAAGTTTTGTTTCATTCTGTTCATTCCCTTGGGGAGGTTTGTCAGCTGTAGAAGGGAGAGCAAGGATTGGGCAGAGTGGGTGCGAATCTGGGCCCTTCCTCAGGGTGGTCGGTCTCAATGACCAAGATCCCGCCCCCGGGCCCCCTGCTCAAGTCTGGAGCCCAGGTTTATTGTCCAGCCCAAGGGTCTCACTCCCTGTTCCCCCGAGTCCATCCCCTCCAGAGACTTTCTCTTGTCCCTCCAAGTGGACGTGGGATCCGACAGTGTCCCAGCAGCTGGAGAAGCCTCGCCGGAGGCTGTGTGAGGCATGACCAAGAGGAGAGGGTGTGCTCCACTGAGTGGAAAATATGGGGGTGAAAATCAGCCAGAAGTTTGGCAAAGAAGGCAAAGTCGCACCTGTTGTCAGCACGATTACCTGTGAACATACACACATTCTCCCATTTTATTTTCACACCAACTCTATGGGGTACGAACTGTCTTCACTGCAAAGAACAGGAAGCTGAGGTGACCTGCCCAAGGTCACAGAGCCGGACCAGCAGGCCTGGACCTGAACCCAGGCCTGTCACCTCACAGCCTGGACACCCGCCTTCTGTCGCTATTGTTGGGGTGATGCTGATGATAACAACAGTTCCTCCGCTCCCCTCACCTCGTTTGGGGTGACATTCTAATTGCATTCATCTCGTTACAATCTCACCACTTCCCGCTTTAGAGATGGGGAAACCAAGGCCCAGGGAGGGAGTAAGAGAGCCCTATGGGCCCTGGCTGGTGTAGCGCAGTGGATTGAGCGTGGGCTGGGAACCAGAGGGTCCCGGTTCGATTCCCAGTCAGGGCACATGCCTGGGTTGCAGGCCAGGTCCCCATGAGGGCCATGTGAGAGGCAACTATACATTGCTGTTTCTCTCCCTCTCTTTCTCCCTCCCTTCCCCTCTCTCTAAAAATAAATAAAATATTAAAAAAAAAAAAAAAAAAGAGAGGCCTATGGAGCCCGCTTAGAGGGTATGGGACAGGCCCAGGGAGCCAGGCAGGGCTGAGGAGGACATAAGAGGGAATGAGGCTGATGGGGGCAGGGGGAGAGGTGTGTACATACCCTGACCAGAAAGCTGCTGTCACTCTCCTGGGCGACCATGACCACCGAGTCATGCAGCTTCTCATCAAAGTGGACGTGGCTCTGGGAGCCTTCTGCATCATGGCCTGCCGCGAAGCGGATACTCCGGACTCTGGGCTTGCTGTCTAGAGGAGGGTGAGAGAGGGCTCCAGGGACTGCAGGCTTCCCCTGCCCCCAGGAAATGGCTCCCCCTTGTGGCTTCCCCGCCCCTTGCAATTGCCACTGACATCACCCAGCACCCACTGGCTGGACTCCTTTCAGGGCTAGGCTACCTCCTACCGGACACTGGGGATCACCGGTCCTCCCACAAAAACATACCCTAAGTATGGGTGTCAGGGAGAGTCAGGAATTGGCTAGCGTGACCCCTCACTTAGAGGGAATAAGGCTGACACCAGAGACAGGAAGAGCCAGTCTTCTAGACTCTCGCCCAGCCCCAGGCGAAGCCAACCTCAGCTCAGGCCTCCCCTCCACAGGGCCAAGCTCCCCATCTCTGGGACCTTCTCTTCTAGGTATGCCTGTCTCCCCTGACTCTCCTGATGACCCCAACCTGGTAGGGGTGAGGGGCAAGGACAGGAACTGGCTCTATGGGACCTATCTGGGGGGGGAAAACAAAGCGGGGCAAGACTCACACTGAGCCCACTCACCTAAGAGAGGCTGCAGCTGCCCCTAACTCATCACTGATGACTGGCAGGAAAGAGGGAAGAACCCAGGGGAGCCTCCAGGACCCTTCCCAGAGACACCTTCCTCTGGTTAACCCCTTACAAGGCCCTCAGCTGTTCCCAGAGGGATCAGGTTCTCCAAAGCCAGGAGACAGGGCGTTGAGACAGGCAGAGTACCAAGAGCTGGGCCGAGGGCCTATCCCTGGGGGAGGTCTGTCTTACCAAGAGCATGACCCCAGTCCTCTCTGGCCCCTCGCAGTCCCTACACCTCCTAAGAACCCTGCTCAGAGTCCTTCCCATGTGAGGGCCTAGGCCAGCGTGGCCTGGGCTCTAAGGTTCCCAGTGGAGGCCCACGGGAGCCAGGCTGGCATTTCCACATTCCCTGCTGAGACACCCCAGACCTAACCCTCAAATCTCACCAGGCCTCCCTTGCCTAAAACCCTCCACAAGCCCTTCTAGACTCTGAATGAACCAAAACTCCTTTCTATGCCTCTACTCACCTCACCAGTCTCAGCGCTCACCCAAAGCCCTTCATGCCCTCCACAGCCCCCACGGGGGAACAGGGAGGCTGGAACACAGGAGCAAGAGGGCACACCTCCAAAGACCAGCACACCAAGGAACCAGCAGGGGTCACCACATTCCCTGCTAGGGCTCCGGTATGCCCCAGGACCTGGCACAGATGCTGGCGCAATTACTGATGTCACTTGTACTCAACTCAGGCGCGCGCACAGAGCCAGTGGAGGCCCCGCGCGCAACAACACCCCTTCGACCAGGGCCCGCCAGAAGACCCTGCAGACCCCACCAGGCCCGGACAGCACTTACTCTTGTTGGCTGCAGCCATGGATGCCCTCCCTGCCAAGGGCTGAGACGCGCAGCTCCTACTGGACCCCGCCACTCAAACTCAGCAGCCTCCCATGCTCTAAGCACACCAGCAGGAGCCTGCAGGGCAGGGAGTGGGAAAGGCACAGGTCAGGGCCACCCGTGGCCTGAGAGCAGAGACCTCCCCTCAGGGCGGACCCAAAACCCTGCTGCTCTTAGCGGCCCAAGCGGTGCCTGCATCCTCCAGCATGGCCCACACTCCGCTACCGACACCCCCCATTCACCAAGAGCCCTCCCCGGGCCTGGCTCCCTGTTGACCCAGGGCCCAGCCAGCATGCGCTGAGCTGCAGCTTCTGCATGCCAAAGTGCCAGCACAGGACTCGTGTGCCCAAGGCACCTGAAGCTGATGGGAAGGACAGTCTGGAAAGGAGGGGACTTCTTTGGCACTTTCCAGGAGCCAGTTCTAGAGCTGGTGACCCCAAGGGCTATAACCCCCCTCGCAGCCAGAGTCCACATTATTCAGGTCACACAGCCAGTGCGGCTGGGTCCAGGTCAGAGTCAACAGTATGCATGCTTGGGGGGAAGCAAAAACGAGGGCCACAGAAGATAACATGCCCTTGGAGCTTTCCCTACTGGTGACCAGTCAGGGCTATATACAGAACAGACGCCTGTGGAGGGGCTGCCCCCAGCTTAGCTGCCCTAACCTCAGGGCAGGGGCAGAGGGAGGCACCCCCGGAAGCCTGTGTGAGCCGTCTGGCCCCCACGGGCTGAGCTGGGACCATCTCAGCATCAAAAATAATAATGAGTGCCACTGACGGAAACAGATGAAATACCCAAAACTGGAGCATTCAGAGATTAGGGGAAAAAAAGAGAGAAAGACAGACAGACAGACAAACGAACAAACCAACCCAAACCTTCCTTTGTCACCATTGATGGTAGCAATGCCCTAACTCTTTCCTCTGAAAACTGGCAATCACACGAAGTATTTCAGTCTGTCTCCTGGCCTTTTCTGTAATGAAGTTGCCCTGGTGGTTAAAAGAAAGCTCTTTACGGAAGAATTCTGGCTATTAAATAACAAAGGAATGACCAAATGCCAAGTGATTCTGCAACCCCCAATTCAGGCCAGAGGCAATGAGTCAGTGGATGCTAAGCCGGAGGGAAAAGGTTGACAAGTGGATGCTCACAGATGCCCACATGGCACCAACGAGGGCTCTGAAGGGGAATGACAGAAGTCGGCCATGGACAGATGTGACACCAGCCCATCACACACCAGTCAATCGCCCCTCGCTCACAGTGGACCCTGACGCACTGACACCCCCCTGATGGGAGGCAGCACCGCTGACGAGCACACAGCACTGCCGGAAATGTCTAATCAATGTCTGGACCTTATCAAGCCCCTAGCACCAACTTCTGGCTTAGCGAAAACACAGAGGTTAGGGGAACAAATTCAATGACTCCACACCCTGGCCAGTGAGGCTCAGTCGGTTGTACCTTCATCCAGGAAACTGAAAGGTTGCAGGTTCGATTCCCTGTCAGGGCACATGACTAGAGGCAACTGATTGATGTTTCCCTTGATGTTTCTCTCTGTCTCTCTCTTGTATGAATGTTTCTCCCCACCCCCTTTCCCTCTCGAAAATCAATACACATGTCCTCGGGTGAGGATAAAAAAACAAATTAAATAAATGACTTCTTCGAGAAAGAAATGAGACAAACCCGGAAGGCAGGATAGTTATAGGAAACATTTGTTTTTCTCCCCAAAGTGGAAGAAGAAACATAAAGGAAGGGAGGTTTAGATAGGGGATGGGCAGAAAACAGACTGTGGGGCCCTGGCTGGTGTGGCCCTGTGGACTGAGCCCAGGCCTGGGAACCAGAGGGTCACTGGTTCAATTCCCAGTCAGGGCACATGCCTAGGCTGTGAGTCAGGTCCCCCGTGGGGATATGGGAGAGGTGACCACACACTGATGTTTCTCTCCCTCTCTTTCTCCCTCCCTTCCCCTCTCTCTAAAAATGAATAAATAAAATCTTTAAAAAAAAAAAAAGCCCACCAGACTGTGGGGCCATTGCTTGGTTTTTGTAGTTTGATTAGAACACAACCATGCTTGTCCGTTTACATGCTGTCTGAAACTGCTTTTGCAGCAAAGCAGAACTACTTTGAGTAGTTGCCACAGAGCACGCAGCCTGCAAAGTCTAAAATATTTACTATCTGGCCCTTCACAGA
Organism: Micronycteris hirsuta; assembly: GCA_004026765.1. Lineage (NCBI taxonomy): Eukaryota > Metazoa > Chordata > Mammalia > Chiroptera > Phyllostomidae > Micronycteris > Micronycteris hirsuta. The sequence continues at coordinate 37,871 of PVJI01012506.1, read as the reverse complement.
AAAAGTTTGCCAACCGCTGTTCTAGATTAACACACAGAGACCAAGGCAGGATGCTCCATGGGACAAATGACCTGTTTTTTTCCACTCCACCAGCTGCAAGAAGAAAAATAAATGGGGTAGGGGGGGTTTCTAACTACCTGTAAAACCTGGATTTGAGGGATCATTAGGAAATGTGAACGGGACTGGGTCTTAGACGACAGACTTAAGAAATAAGAACAGATCTTGTTTGGTGAGACAATGCAATTGTGTTCTGTAGAGAAGCATGCCCTAGTTTTCAGAGATACACACTGAAGGATTTAGAGATGAGCGACCCATGAATGACCTCAGCTAGTCCAGGGAATGAGGAAGAGAAACCGTGGATTGGCAGCCTCATAGTTAGGGGCTGGGCCTACGCAGGGCATGACCTGGAGGTCTCTCAGGTGTTGAGGTGCCTGGGAGCCAGCCTCACCTTCCTCCCTACTTCCCATTCGAGAAGCCCACCCATGCCCAAGCCCTGCCTCAAGCACAGGGTGATCAGCTTGGGTGCTAGGAACCCCTGGTAGAAGGAGGTTCAAGGCTTGGGTCTCAGGAATGCAGAAGCCACCAGGACAGGGACACATCCCTACCCTCTTAGAGGCTAGCTCCCAGGCCCCACCCAGCCCAGGGTACAGGGAGGGGAACTACACCCCCATTCACCTTTGTCCAGGGCTGCTCTGAGGTCAGGCCCAGAAGGGCAGCCCCTTAGTCTTGGGTTACTCAGCTTGTCCCCAGGGATCTTGCCCCTTAGAGAGAAGTCTGCCCCCACCCCACCCACTCCAGCCACCATCTGAAGCTATGAGCATGTGAAAAAATGGCCATTTGCAAGGGTACCAGGCCATCTTCCTAGTCTTTCGAAGAGGCTGTTCCAGCCACACCTCTACAGCCACGAGGGAATGACTGCCCAGTGCCTACAAGATCCCGCATCTGCCAGGACACTGAAATTCTTAACCAGTGGCCAGTGAGCAAAGGCTCCTGGGGACTCTTCACAAAACACTCTGACCTAGTACTTGCAGGGCCCCTCCCCGCTTCCCTGCCTGTTGCCTGCCTGGAACAATCCTGTCCCCGTGGCCTGGATCTCGGCCCCGGAGTACCTTTCTTAGGCAGCAAACCGCCACCCACTCCTGCCCATCCCAGCATAGGCCTGAAAAAACATCTTTGAAAAGGATCCCCTTTCTCACTTCTGGTATCATTTGATATCTATGTGCCCCGTCTTACAAGGGCAGTGGCTGTTTTTGCCAAACTCTGTGGTCCAGCACCCAGCCCAGCACCTGGCAGGGAAAACCTATGTCTGTATTTGTGGAATGAGGGACCAAAGTAAGGGAAGCTCAAGTCTGGGCCCTGACTGGGTGCTCTAGGCAGCTGTGGGAGAGACGCTTACCAAATGCTCTCAGGAAGAGGAAGGCCCCATCCCACTCTCTTAGCCAACCTCTGCCCTAGGGGCACACCCCTCCCCCCTCTCAGAGTGCGGTCTCCCCCCAGCCATTCTTCTAGCAGCGGCCTGCCAGGTCCATCCTTGCCATGGAAAGCCCAGAGGGTAAGGCCTACATCTCATGCACTGACCGAAGCTCAGGCCGGAGGAAGCAGAGGGGGAGGCAACAAGGGACTCTAGGGGCCCAGAGGCGGCTAGAAAAAGAAAGCATCCTTTCTCAAAGCAGAGTCCTGCCAGACGCTGTCCCCTGGAAGCCAGACTCTTATCTACACAATTCCGCATCAGAAGCAGGAGGAGAGGGTGTTGAGCCCTGCCCTCCTGCAGCTGTGTCCACGGGGAACCTCTAGGCCCCTTCCTGTGCCAGCCAAGCCCTGAGTGCGACCCAAGCCTCATAGCCTCCCAGAGGCCAGCAGTCCTGGTTCAGATTCAGGCTCCGTGGGCATGTTAGTTCACATCTCTGTGCCTCAGTTTCCTCATCTGTGACGCAGGAAGAAGCAGTGGCCTCTTCCTCAGAGGGTTTGGTGCAGCCGATGTCTGAAGCCCTGACAACGCTCCCCACTCCACCCCCATCTTTGCAAAAGCAAACCCCCAAAGGCCTGGTTTCTGAAGCAACGGGCAATTTCAGGGCAGCACTGGCGGAGACGCATTTCAGGCAATACTGGAACAGCCAGGAATGGCACCCCCCCAACCCCGCCCCAACCCCCTGGGACTTCAGCCTTCTCAGAATACAGCTCGAGGGTTGAGGGGCCTCCCTCCCCTTTCCCACCTCTTCCTGCCTTCTCCCTTCCTCACTCCCAGGCCAGACATGTCCCTAAGGATTGACAGAACAGACTGCTGCTGGGAGCCTGCTGTCCCCCACACCAGAGGGACTCACAAGACTGATGTGAAGAATGTACACCCTGGGGAATGGCCCTAACCCAGCCAAAAAAAAAAAAACTGACACCCCCCTCTTCTATGGGCTGTCAACAGGTCATGGTACCGGGGACAAGTCACAGGATGGGGAGGGCTGGAAAGCTAGAACAAGGGCCTTGGGGGCCTCTTTGGCTCTGCTACTCTCAGGGAAATTGGGGAAAACTTCTCTCTAGGGGACAGAGAGCTGCCAGCTCAGGTCCTTCTCAGTTTTAGCGAGGATGGCTGCTTCAAAGTTACCCACCCCCTGCACCGGGCAGGGCTTAGCCAGACCCAGTGGAGCCTCTGGCAGGCCCAGGGACATGACAAGTGAGTAGACAGATGGACAGATGGACAGTTATGTAGAAACTCAGAGTTCTCAGTCCCCTAGACTCCTGCCCCACAGGATGCTAGCTGCTACTCGAGGCTGTCCCTCACTGGGGCCCAAGGCTCCAGACTGGAAGGAGGGCTTTGAAGACAGTCTGCATGTGGCAGGTGGAGCTCCAGAACCCGCCACCTTCTTGCCCTTCCTCCACCCCATAGCTGCACCCCCATACCACCTCTCTGCCCCAGAGGCAGCCCCCAAGTCTCCAGGCATCACAGGACACGGTCAGCCTCAGCTTGTCCTCTGCTTTGGTAGCTTGGGACAAGTCACTAACCTCTTGGGGCCTCGCTTGCCATTCATTCCCCAATCCCCACTCTCAACCTGTTCAGGGGCTTTCCAAGCTAGGAACTCCACAACCACCCACCCTCCCCTCACCCCCAGCCCAGAGCTCAGACCGGGCTTAAGCACTTAGTCCAGCAGAAGCACTGTCCAGCTTCTCAGGCAAGCTCAATCTTGTAAAAAAAAGTGCCCACTGAGGCCACGCTGACCTGCTGACTCCAGAACCTGACAAGAGACTGAACACACAGTCGAGGGCCCACTTACCTAAACCAGGAAAGGAAAGACTGAAGTCGGGTGTGGCTGTGGCAGTTTTACATCAACTCAGTCTGGATGTGACTCCATGTCCTCCTCCCTCCAGCAGGCCAAAGGGGCAAGGATGGGTGCGGGTATCCTCTCTCCCACAAATGGGCGGAGCAGCAGCGAGCCGGGGAAGGGACCCCCCACCATGCCACATCCTCCTGTCTCCACAAGTGCTGCACTCCTTAGACCATTATTCCCTCTTCACAGAACCTGCCCCCCAAACCCTCAGCCAGGAGGCACTTAAATTTCCTCTAGACTCCAGACTGCCTGCCCCAACCTGGTGGTCCCAACAAGTAAAGGGCAGGAAGGATTCCAGGTTGTCAACCGCCCCTGACTTTCTTCAGTTCCCTGGGCAGGAGGAGGGAACTGTAGAGAAAGGCCCTACTCCCACTTCCTCACGCCAAGATTCAAGAGGAAAAGCAGCCCAATGCCTTCTTTCTCAGTCCACCAGGGCCCCTGCTCACTAATAGGAACATTGGTCCAGAACCTATACGGAATCTCTCCTGCAGCGTGGCAACAGGGAGGTGCCGGCCAAGTCCCTAGATGCACTAGGGTCCAGGGTGCAGGACCCTGTATCCCTTCCCACTTTCCATCCCCGTGGGTGTGGCGCCCCCATCCCTGTCCCATTCTCATCCTTTCCGAAGATAGATGAGGCTTGAGGAAGCCCCCATCATACCCTTCCCGGGCTGCGTGGTGGCCGCTCCGCTCCGTTCCTCAAAGATAATACTGTGCCCTCCCCACCCTGCCCTCTGTTGACGCAATCTCCGAAGCCCGCACTCCCCGACATCACTACCCTCCTCCCTGAGGGTGCCGAGGCATTCGAGGCTCAGAGAGGCTACCCGTCCAAGGTCACACAGCGAGGCGGTGGCAATAGCTGTGGGGGGATGCTGATGGCGCTGACCCCATTACGCCCCCGCCCTCACAGTGTTACACATGCCCCGGACAGCGCCCGACAGAAAATACCCCAGCTACACAAGCTGATGATCACTCGCATCCCCAGGGCTGGACATCTCCCCAGCTCAGATGCCAGGGAACCCCCCTGAGCCCGGCCCCGATAGTGGAGCGGCTGCCCCCCAACCCCCGCCCCAGCCCAACGCCCCGCCGGATGGGGTCTCATGCACCGACTGCTTAGGACGGAGGCTCCACCGGAAAGGGCTCCTCGCGAGCAAGGAGGTACCGGGAGGTGGCGGAGGAAGGAGCAGCCTCACCGTGCAGGACGCAACCCGGAGCGGAGTCCGGACGCCCGCGGCTGGGGAGGTGGAGGTCGCGGCGGCTGCGGGGGGCTCAACGCCGAGCACGAGGAGGGATCCCGGCGCTGCAGCCTCCCGCCTTACGGGCACGCCCCCGCCCCCGCCCATTGGTCGACCGAGGGGGTGGGGCGAGAATGCTTCGGACCAATAAGCAGACACCAGAGAACAGCCAACGGGCTTTGCACCACTGTATCACGTGCCGGGTGCCCTGCGGCTGCGCAGTGCGAGACTTCACTTACCAAGGACTTCACTTACAATGGGGAGTTATCGCGATGTAGGCGGCACAGCCGCCAGATGTATCCTGGGGCCAGTATCCGGCCGGAGGGAAAGAGGAAAGGAGAACCGCTTCGAGTAGGCCCCGCCCGCGTCCCACCTTCAGCAGTGGAGTTTGTACATCCCGCCTCTGCGTCAACTTGGAAAGGACCTCCCTTAGACTCTGACCCCTCGAGCGGCCGTAAGGCGGCGTTCAGGGCTAGGTGGGGCACAAGAAAGTAGCTGGAAGGCCGCTTGCGCAATTGATTCGCCTCTCTCTAGGTCCTGTCCAGGAACCGCTCTTCCCCCGGATTTCGGTCCCTTCCCCTTACACCCCACCGACTGCCTCGGAGGAAGCGCTCCGGCGCGGACCCGAGACGCGTCCTAGGAGCCCTGCTTGCGGTAATAAGCATCAAAACAAAGAAGGCACGCACGGCGGGGGTGGGGGGGGGGTTGGGAGAACCTGTGCAGGCTTCCGTGGGGACCGCAGCCTCTGTGCCGGGTCTCCACGGGAGCGGTCGTCATGGCAGCAGGATGCGACTAGCTCCGCGCTGCGGGGTGGGAAGTGGGCGCCTGTTTAGAGCCGGAAGAGCGAGAGGCGTGGCCCTCGGATTCTAAGCGGTTTAAACCGCAGCTCTGCTTGCGAATCCACGAACTCCGACTCACACACACGTCCCCTTTTGCTGGCGGGGACAGAGTCCCTGAAGTGCCCACAGAGAGCTCTCCAGAACATTCAGCTCCTTCGGACATCTCTAGAGTAGAGATGGTCTGAGCGGCTGAGGGTCAGCTATCTTTCAGAAGGATCGGGGTTTCTGCCTTTGGGGAGCCCCCAAGGATCCTACCCTCCTTTCGCTGGATCCCACACTGTTGACAAACTAATCCTCCTGAGCTATAGTTTCTATCGAGTCTTCCCCTGCTACAAAGCGCTCCTTGCTCTGCATTTCCAGAAGAGCCTAACAAACTTTTTAGCAGTATTTCAGGTGATTCGCGCGCACTCTGGCGTTTGAGATGCTGTCCTCCAGCAATAGCATTGAGAGATTTCCACATTCTGATCTCAGCCCACCAGCTCCTGCCAGATGCTTTCTCACTACTCCGTTCCCTGTGATCTGCTAGTTCCCTCTCCAATTGTATTCTCGTGTCTGTTCTACATGGTCCTAAGTTGGCAGACAGTGGGCCCGAAGCGGGCTGCAGTTGTATTTTGTTTAGCCAAAATGGGCTTTTAAAAAAAAATTGATCTGAGAGAGAGAGAAACATCAACTTATTGTTCCACTTTTTTATGCATTCATTGTTTGATTCTTGTATGTGACCTGACCAGGGATGGAAGTCACAACCTTGGCATATCCAGACGATGCTGAGCTACCTGGCCAGAGCCATCACATGGGCCTTTAAAAATGATAATTCTTCGTTTCCTCCTCTTCCTCTTTTGAAATATCAGAAAACCTAAGGAAATGAACTGGCATTCAAGCCTGGCACAAAGACTGGCACATCAGTTTGCCTTAGTCCCCACTAATCCCTATTTTCTCACGTTAATTTTACCTTCTGGGTCTGTGCAGACATTTGATTTCATGCTACCTTCCCTCCTGGGATACCCTTCCTCCTCTCATGGGCAAAATTCGTCTGCATTTTTTATGTCTTTCTACCCAACTTCTCCAAACCATCTCTGGCTCTTTCAAACACACAGACTAACTGCTAGCGGGACTGCCTCCCTTATCTGTGATTTCACTTTTCATGGTTTCCGTTACCTGCCATCAAGCACAGTCCCAAAATATGAAATGGAAAATTCCAAAAATAAACTACTCATAAGTTTTAAATTGCGCACCATTCTGAGTAGCACGAAGAAGTCTTGTGCTGTCCTGCTCCATCCTGCCCGTTACGTGAATTCACACTGTGTAGCCACCCAGTAGCCACATCATGGCCGTCTCTGTTACGAGATTGGTTATCAGAGAGACCACATTCACATAACTTTTACTACAGTATATTATCATTGTTCTGTTTTGTTATTAGTTATTGTTGTTCACCTGTTACTGTGCCCAATTTATAAATCAAACTTTATCATAGCTATGTATGTGTAGGAAAAAACAGTATGTATAAGGTTCAGTACTACAAGGTTTTAGGCATCCACTGGGGATCTTAGAACGTAACCCCTGTGGAAAAGGGGGGACTACTGTAAGCTGTGTTGCATATTCTAGTACATGTCTTGGTAAACATATGGGTGCATTTCTCTTGAGTACATATTGAGGAATGGAATTGTGGAAACAGCTGTGGTGGCTTTATAATGTGCCAACTTAGGGTGAACTACATTTCCCAGAATTCTCTTCCATGTATGTTTCCAATTAGGGTGGGCCACAGTAGACATTGTTGCATAAAATTTGAAGGGTAGAAGAAAAGCAGTGGCTATAATGGTTTTTATACTTGCAAGGTCTAGGCAGGAGCTTTGGGGCCCATGCGCTTTGTTGCTGAACTGCTGGCTCATCTCATTGGCGTGGGGGAGCACACGGGCCTGCAACTGCTCTTCCTTGCCCTGGATCCTCCTTTGGCTTCTCTGATTCCTGGACCTTGCTGGAAAGAGCACCAGTTTCTCCAGCATGACGCCCACATCCCCAAGTTTGGACGCAGTGGGAACTAACATAAGTTCCAGTTTGTCCTGCAGGTTCCAGCTTGTGCTCACGAATTCCAACTCATTTTTCCTCTTCCCCACCTTATATCTGTCTTCCCAACTGCCTGACCTGTGACCTTTAAGTTCCAGCATCAGATGCAAAACAACAGTTTTACAGAGTGTATTCAACAGTTACCCAAAGTCAAGTAGATCCCCGTAACAGATCCTTTCTGGGTCTCTGATTGAACTGATACAATAGCATAGGTGAATGTTTAATTTTATATGAAACCACCAGTTTTCTGAAATGATTGTACTCACAATCCCATCAGCAGACTCTGAGTTCCAGTTGTTTCACATCCTCATCAATACAAAAATGAGCAATTAGTCCTGACTGGTGTGGCTCAGTGGGTTGGGCATCACCCCACGAAACAAAAGTTCATAGGTTAGATTAGCCCTAGCTGGTGTAGCTCAGCGGATTGAGCGCGGGCTGGGAACCAAAGGGTCCCGGCTCGATTCCCAGTCAGGGCACATGCCTGGGTTGCAGGCCAGGTCCCCAGTGAGGGCCATGTGAGAGGCAACCACACATTGATGTTTCTCTCCCTCTCTTGCTCTCTCCCTTCCCTTCGGTCTAAAAATAAATAAATAAAATCTTAAAAAAAAAAAGTTCATAGGTTAGATTAGCAGTCGGGGCACTGCCTGGGCTGCAGGCCAGGTCCCCAGGTGTGGGTGTGCGAGAGGCAACTGATCAGTGTTCTCTCTCACATCGACGTTTCTCTGTCTTTCTCCTTCTTTTCCCCTTCCTTTAAAGTCTTTAAAAACTTTTTAATTAAAATTAGAAATTAATATTATAAAAACACAACTTTAAAAACCAAAGCAGGACAATGGGCCACCAATCTTGAGCCTCCGCTCTCACCCATGCCCTATGGAGGGCAATTCCACCATACCTATCAAGACTACACACGCATGTACTCTTTGACCTGATATGGACTGAAAGGGGCCACACACTAAACCTGACAAGCTTAGGGGAGACCTGCATGGCAGCCTTACTCAGACACCTAAAGTAGCCACACAGGATGGTCTGAAATGAGAACTTTCTAGCTAAAAGCAGGTATGGAGGGCAGTCATGTCCTAGTCCAGAATCTTCCTTGACAAAACGCAATCATTACCTTATTGAGCCTGGATATTGTCTTTTTGCATCTAAGATAACATACTTTTGGAATGTCAAGGTCACTTCCCTTTCTCTAGACCCCTCCGACCACAACCACCACACCAGAGAGGAGACCACATGTCCCCTCATCGTTACTATTGTCATGTTAATTGTGGACTGCTAACTATGCTGTCCCTACCTGTGTAAGAGAAGTGTGTGTCTATCATTTCACTTTTTACCCAATCCCAGAGGTTTACAGCCCCCCAGTCCTACCCCCCCCACTCCACCACCCCAACCACCCCCCATCCCACTTTGCTTCCTCTGGCCTCCCTAATCTATCACCAATGGATTTCATGATTGTAATGTATAAAATAAGGTGCAAAATTGCCATTTTCCAGAGCATTTTTTTACCTCAACTCATTGACATTTTGCTTTTCAGCAACTGTCCTCAGTTTGGCTCAGATAAACTCATAAAAATCCTCTGCAGGTTTGAACGTTTCTTATGTTGACACTAACAAGCCCAGTTCTGGAATTTATCATGCAGGTATATTTGTACACAATACTAAACTATGAGTGTATGAGGTTATTCATCGTTATATTATTAATAGTAAAAGATTCAGAACAAATCAGCGTGACTGGTGTGGCTCAGTCGGTTGGGAATCATCCTGTAAAGTGAAAAGTTGCTGGTTTGGTTCCCGGTCAGGGCACATGCCTGGGTTGCAGGGTCCGTCTCTGGTTGGAGCGCGTGCAAGAGGCAACGGATCAATGTTTCTCTTTCACACTGAAGTTTCTCTCCTTCTCTCTCTCCCTCCATTCCCATTTCTCTAAAAATAAATAAAGTCTTTTAAAAAAATCGGATGTCCATAAATAGAAGACTGATTAAATTGGGTACAGACAACAGAATTTTATTTGATACAGACCATAAAGCTTTAAAAGCAGAGGAAATTTTCAACGTATTGATACAGAAAAATCTTGCATTAGTCAAGATTTCCCAGAGAAACAGAACCAACGGGAGACAGAGAGGCATTAGCACATGCGATCATGGAGGCTGGCAAGCTGCAAGATACGTAGGATGAGTCAGCAAGCTGGGGACTTGGGAGAGTCGATGGTTAAGTTCCAGTCCAAAGGCTGGCAGGCTCCAGACCCAGGAAGAATCCACGTCTCAGAGTCCAAAGGCAGAAAAAAAAGCCGCTGTCCCGGGTTAAAGGCTGTCGAGCAGGAGGAATTTTCTCTTACTCAGGGAAGAGACCGCTTTTTTATTCTATTCAAGACTTCAACTGATTGGAAGAGGCCCCCTCACGTCAGGGAGAAAAATCTGCTTTCAGTCTACCCATGTAAATGTTCATCGTGTCCAAACACGCTCACAGCAACGCCCAGAATGTTTGGCCCAATACCTTGGCCCCACCCCGTGGCCCAGTCAAGTCGGCCCGTAACATTGACTATCACATATCCACAAGAGATCTCGCTGAGCGGAAAACCAAGATACACAACAGAGTGGGTGGTCTGCTTCCCCTTTATGTTAAAAAACGGTGGGGTAAAGATAATAAATGTGCATATTTGCTTGTATTCACATAAAGACACTCTGGAAGAATATGCAAAAACTAAAGAAAAAGTTTCCTATTGGAGGTGTGGGGGGACCAAGGGGAGTTTTCACTGTTTATATGTTTTTTTTAATTATGTGTTTTATCTATTCAAAATATTAAGTAACAGCTCTGGCTGGTGTGGCTCAGTGGATTGAGTGCTGGCCTGCAAACCAAAGGGTTGCTGGTTCGAGTCCCAGTCAGGGCACATGTCTGGGTTGCAAGCCAGGTCCCCAGTAGGGGGTGCACAAGAGGAAATTACACATTGATGTTTCTCTCTCTCTCTTTCTCCCTCCCTTCCCCTCTCTAAAAATAAATACATAAAATCTTTAAAATTAAAAAATATATATTTATGAAAAAATTTGAATATCTTTTTACATGCCTTCTCCCCTTCTAGGAGTGTGAAAACGGGGGGACACAAATCATATTTCATACTCATCTTTTTGTCTCTGGTATTTGATACATAGCAGACACTCAATAAACATTTGAGGAAGTAATGAATAACTGAACCAAAGAAATCCGATTTAGCGTGGTTCCGAAAGGGCAGAGGGGAATGAGGAGCAGAATGGGAGAAATATGGTAGTGGCTGTGAGAAGGGAAGTTTGGAGAACAAGAGAGACGTTTAAAGAATTATAGATTTATAATGTGTGACATAACCCACCTTCATATTTACTCCCAAGAAACATTCAATAAAATTCTCTATTGCTTTGGGGGGTTGACATGTAGGGTTTTGAGATATAATTGTGGGTTGAGACAAAGGCATACCTAGATAATAGGAATAGGGTGGGGGGACCCAAGGAGGAGGAACCTCCAGGACCTGGTCCGGCCTCTGCTAAGCAGGAGGTCAGCAGACTCTTAAGGGGGTGACCCCAATTGCCAAACTTGCATTCTGGGCCCACTGTGCTGTCAGGCATAACCATGCCCTACCCCACATCCTGGTCCTCAGGCCCCTCCACAAACCATCCCTACCAGCTCCAAACACAGGAGTACACAGGTATGGTCCATGGATGAAAGGCTCAGAGAACAGACCTCTGGAGACCCAACACAGGCTATGGAGAGAAAACAGGGCTAGAGCTGGGGTCAACACGTGTGTGGGGCTGTGGTTAATTCGGGGAAGGCAGAAGGCCAGGCCCAAGTCAGTGTTAACCTTAGGCCAGGCTGAGTGCAAGGGGGGCAGAGACCAAGGTCAGGAGTAGTCATCCATTTTTATTTTATTATTTTAGGAACTCGGGCAAACAGAATTGAACTCCACATAATCCTTGGTTCATGACACTCTCTCCCTGCTTATCCATGAACAACCCACTTATGAATCCTGTAAACCCTTCACCTGCCCCAAGAATTAAACCATTATAAATAACTTATATCTACACATGTGCTTCTTGCATTACCTCTGCTTTCCCTCAGAAGTAACCACTATCCTAGAATATATCTGTCGGTGCTTTTCCTTCCTTGAAGCCAGCTTCTAAAATGGCTCCCAATGATCTCTGCCTCCCGATATTCAAATCTAAGTGTTCCTCTCCCCTCGGACGTGGGCTGGACCTAGTCACTTATTTCAAATAAATAGAATATGATGGTTGTGATGGATGTCACCCCTGTAATGGCATTAGATGAAACTGTAACTTCCATCTTGCTAGCAGACCCTAACTGTCTCCCTTGCTGGATGGCAAGGAAATGAGGGCCGCCACCAGCCAACACCCAGCAAGAAACCGAAGCCCCCAGTCCAACAGTCCACAAGAAACTGAGCTCTGTGAACGACCAAGTGAACTTGGAAGTGAGCCCCTCCCCAGTAGAACCTTCAGATGAGACCACAGCTCTGGCCAACAAAGTGATTGCCGCTTTGTGAGAAACCCTGAATCAGAGGACCCAGCTAAGCTATGCCTGGACTCTTGAGACACAGAAAATACAAGATAATAGCCCAGGCTGGTGTAGCTCAGTGGATTGAGTGCAGGCTGCGAACCAAAGGGTCGCCGGTTTGATTCCCAGTCGGGCACATGCCTGGGTTGCAGGCCAGGTCCCCAGGGGGGCCATGTGAGAGGCAACCACACATTGATGTTTCTCCCCATCTCTTTCTCCCTCCATTCCCTTCTGCCTAAAAATACATAAATAAAATCTTTAAAAAAAAAGAAAATATGAGATAATAAATGAGGGCTATTTTAAGCCATTAAGTGTGGTGATTTGTTACACAGTAATAGATAACAAATACAAGTTCTTTTCGGTTCTTTTGCTGTTACAAAACGTGTTGCTATGAATATTGCTATACATGGATTCCCAGAACACAAAACAAAGCTTAAGTGTCTCCTGGGCATATGCTGAGTCTATGCCTAGGAATTGAATTGTGGGGGGCTCAGGATTTACAAATGTTTAATGTTACTGATCAGAGTTAGGGTCACCCCATGGACATGGTGCCTTGATCAGGGCTGAGAGCCATACAGAGGACATATTTAGGGGTCAGTCCTTGAGCAAGGCTGAGGATGAGGATGAGGCTACATTCGGGGAGAATCTGCAGTCTGGGTTTGGAGAGAGTTGGGGGACACTGTGGGGGGAGGGGGGTTGAGGGTCAGACTAATAAGGCCAAGGTTAGAAGCCAGACTCTCCTAGTGCAGAAGACCTGGCCTCTGTGATATCAACCTACAAAGTAGTGGCTACCTAGGGCCCAGCTGCCCACAGGGTAAGACGCTGGGCTCACGCTGGGCCCGAAAGGCTATTTCCCTGAAGGGGTGGAAAGGGCAGCAAAAAGGGGTAGGACCTCGCTGCCCACAGTGATTCAGGCAGAGAGAGAAGGCAAGTGCAGGAAAAAGATGATAACACCTTTAATGGGGGCAGCCCTGTCCCATATACCCCAAGTATTCTCAAGCATACCTCACGGGAAGGGAAGGTGATCGGTGTAGGCACAGCCAATGCCTTCCCCTCACCTGGCTGAGCCCACTCCTCACCCCTTCTTCTTCAGTGGCTGCACTCTTCCAGCCTTAAGACGGGCCCCAGGTGAGTGCCCAGGAGCGACGAGGGACTCCCTCAGCTGCCTGGGGCAGCTTCCCCCATTGTCCAGGGAACAAGGAATTGGCCAGGATGGAGACACCACTGGCCTCACAGCTGGGTGGGGACCTGGTTATACAGGTGTGGAACGAGCCAGGGGACCATCCTCTAAGGCCTAACACAGGGAGCTCCAAGGTGGAGTCCCTGCCCCATGTGGACACGGCTTTGGGGTGCACACCAAGTCTCTGCACATGGTTTCTGGGTTTTTAGAAAGCGGTCCATTCTCTTGACCCGGATATAGTGAAGGAGGTGGCTTAGTCCCAGGCTTGGCAGGGAGGGCCCCTGCCCCACCACCCCCTCCCCACGCTCGCCCCAAGGGAGGGGCAGCCTTATTCCCCAGGAGGTTCATTGGAGCTGTTGGCCCCTCCTGCCCATGTGTCGGTCTGCAGTGTCAGGGCTCTGGGGGACACTGGGACGTCCCTGCCGCTCACCGCTGCTGCTTACGTTCCGCCTGCTGGAGGCGCCGGGAGAGGTCATCAATGCGCACATTCTTGAGCTGGAGCAGGTGCTCCAAGCGTCTCACCTTCATCTGGAGGACCTGAGCCATACAGCACAGAGGTCAAGCCCAGAGACCCGCTGCCCTGTGTCCCTGCCTCTGCAGCCCCCACACCTTCCCAGTGCTCTCACCTGCACAGTCTCCTGTGAGGCCAATAACTCCTGCTCCTTTTCAGCAATCTGAAGGATGACGCTTGGGTCGCCATGCAGCACCTGGCTATATGCCGGAGGCCGGGGCACTGGCAGCCGCCCCGCCCTGGGGTAGAAAGCAGTTTAGCAGAGGCCTGGACTTTGGGCCCCACCCTTCCAGTGCCCCTTGGCCAGGCCACCCATCCTCCCTTCTCCCCGTTCCTACTTTCCCTACCTCCCCAGGAGCATCCCAGCCCTCTGCAGGGACATCACCTGGCCTGGCAAGGTCAGGAACTCCCAGCTTCCTTACCTGAGCTGCCCCCCTCCCTGGGGATCTGGGGCACCTTCCCCTCGGGCCTTCTGAGACAAACCTGAGAAGAGTAAGTGATGGAGCAACCCTTTTGGAGTCCTTTCTTCCTGTCTTCCCCTCCAACCTCCCCCCATAGGAAAGAAATACAGGAGAAAAGTTCCTCCTGGGAGGGAGGGAAAGTAAAAGCCACTTTACCCACATCCATGTAGCCAGTGCCATCCTGCGGAGCCAGCTCCTAAAAGAACCCCCGGGATCCACCGTGAGTTCACGCTCACCCATCCCCAAGTAGCCCCATGTCCCTTCCGCTGTCCCCCAGGTCAGGCTCCCTTTAAGCAGGCACCCTATTCCACACTTGTCACCAAGGTGGGGGCTTTCTGCAGCCTGGAAAGCGCCCCCAGAGCAGTGGGAGAAGCCTGAGTGGGGCGGCACCTGTAAGGAGCCCGAGCCCTGCTTCCTGTGCCTCCGCCTCTCTTCCAGGCGCTGTCTCAGCGGAATGAGCACCAACTCCACCACGCCTGGGGTGCATTGGGCGATCCTGCGCATCACATCCTCCGGTACTGAGAAGTTCAGCTTGTTCAGCACCTTCCTGGGGGGCAGACAGGGGCATGGCAGGCTAGGTCCTTAGGAAATGAAGGGTCGGGAGGGGAAAGGGGGTGCAACAGTTGCTGTCTTAAGTGTGCAGCCCTGAAGGAACGGAAGGGTACCACACCCGAGCCCTGTTCTTGGTTGTCCCAAGTTAGCTTGTCACCTCCCCAATAAAAGAGCCCCTTGATTTTTGTTCCCAGACAATTCTGTCTGCATTGCCCCTCCCCACCCTGCTATCAACACAGTCCCAGCCTGGGCTGTGGAGACTATGAGGTGAAGGGGCTGAAGCAGCCCTTCCTGGGAGCCCAGGGTAGGGGCTGGGGATCCTCCTAGTGCAAACAGATATTCTGCTACCTGTTCAGGTGACCCCAGTTGCTGAGCTTCTGCTGGAGAGAATTGGCAGGGACATAATTGTGCATCTCCACCATCTTGGGGAAGTAAAACTTGATGACTTCTGCAACCAGGACTGAGGGAGTGGGAGTAGGAGGAGACATGGAAGAAGGGGAAGGGGACGGGAGAAGAAATGGGTGGGATGGGAGAACCAGGGGTGGCAGAGAGGTGGAGAGGTGGAAATGTGAAACGAGAAAGGGTGATAGGGAGGGAGGGGTGGTACAGAACGGAGTGGGGCGGAGGGTCAAGGAAGTGAGATCAGTGATCTGCTGGAGACTAGGCCTCCAGCATACCCCAGAGGGGCTGTATCCCCTCCCCACTAACTCAGGGCATTTGAAAACTGTGGTCTCTGGTGCTCTAATAGAGAATGAATCTCCAAGGGAGCCCTTCAAGATCCTGGGGCCCTACCCTAGGCATTTATATGGACACATATACATACTACAACACCAAAGTCCCAGGAGAAAGTCATAGACTCATGCAAGCAGACAATGTAATAAGATCCCTCTAGCCCTGGCTGGTGTGGCTCGGTGGATTGAGCACTGGCCTATGAACCAAAGGGTCGCTGGCTCAATTCCCAGTCAGAGGACATGCCTGGGTTGTGGGCCAGGTCGCCCGCTGGAGGCACGCGAAAGGCAACAAATTGACCTGTCTCTCACACATGATGTTTATCTCCCTCTCTTTCTCCCTCCCTTCCCCTAAAAATAAATAACTAATTAAAACTAAAGATCCCTCCAAAGATATGCACATAGGACGGACTGCGTAGGCACACAGGATATATACATGCCCAGACATGTATATATATGCAGCACACACATACACAGACACACGAAGATGGACAAACACATACACATACTTCCATCACTGAAGTTCTAAGAGACAGTCACCAACATACAAACCCAAGCACATACACACACACAGAAGCACATAGAGTCATACAAGCACATGGAGTCACGCATTAAAATCCCAGGAGACAGACTTAGAAATACAGACACCTGCACAGTCACAAAGCAACACATATTCACACAAGACCCACCCACACACACATATACAGGACAGGATATGTCAATATACATATGAATACACACATATTCAGACTCCCATAGACAAACATACAGAATACAGCAATGTGAATGCACACACACACAGATGCAAAAATACATACATTGATATACGTCTTAGGCATTAAGTCCCAGGAGAGTCACAGACTCCCTACAACTGAAGTCCTAGGAGACAGACATCCCCCCAAACATACACATCCCACACGCACACGCACACAAGCATAAAGACGTGTTTGCACAAAGATCCCCTTATACACATACATATAGGACAGAACGTGGGGACACACACAGGCGCACACCTCCGTCACTGAAGTCCCGGGAGAGATTTCGCTTTGGCCGGGATAGAGGAATGTTGTCTACCCACAGGTACAGCTGGTGCAGCGCCTCCTCGTCCACGCTGCCCGCCATTGGCGCCCTCGGCGAAGGCAAGTCGTTCCAGCCGTACAGCGTCCAGCCTCAAACTCAAGACCGCTCAAGAGCCTCCTCCCTCGCTGCTGCCGGTGCCCAGATTTGCCTCAGCCTCTTTAACGAGGAGACTCCCCTCCCAGCTGGGAGCGGCCATATTGTTTTCTGAAACCATGACAACCGCCCTTGTCTTCAGGGAGCAGACGCTTCTGGGAGTTGTAGTTTACCCCGTTACCTCTTCTCAGGCCCCAGATTTGAAAGGGCGATATAGGTGGCCTCGTCTTCCCCGACTCCCAGGAAGAAATCTTTTTCGCCCGCGCGCCCTGCTGACCAACCACTGGCTCACTCTGGGTCCTGACAAAGCCAGCTGGGGCTCCAGAACCCCTGAACCAGCATCCTCGGTCCGGGATCCCCCACCTCGACCCGTTAGCGATCAGTCCCAAACGAAGGCATCTGCTACTTCTATCTGGACAGCGTGATAGTGCCTCCTCGCTGCGTCCCTCCACTAAGCTCTGAGCTCATAGGCCCATCACCACGCCCCCATTTCCAGCATTACGTGGTGCATTTAATACGTAACCCAGACTCCCAGGGATACCACAGCTCAAGGCCAGTGCCTTGGGCAGGTCTTTTAACTCCTTAACCCTATTACCACTTTGTGAAATGCGGATAGTTCTCACCTTTGTCCCAGTGGGGTAATGGGGAGGAGAATGGTATTTACAGAGGACCTGGGTGTGTATGGGGACTGCAGGAACAGGAGATGTTTATAGGTATAAGAGCTGTAAGAACTCCTGTGTACATTTCCACACCTTTCATTTCCCTCCAAGAACCTATTCTACACTTCCATGGATTAGAGATTGATTTCGGTAACCAGTTCCATTTCAAGAGGACTACATTTAGGATTAGGAAGATGGGTCCTTCCTTAGTAAAGGGCCACTTCTAGGGTCATCCTAGGAAGAACCCTTGCTTCCACACTGTGTGGCTTCAGGCACATTACCAGACCTCTCTGTACCTGTTTTCTCATGGTTCTACTTATAGGGCTTCATGAGCATCTAACATGCTTAGCACAGTGCCTGACACGTGGCGGGAGCCCTATTAACATCTGTTGGTGTTATGGATAACAAGATGATCTCAGTTGCAGCAAAAGGTGTTCTTGCAAGCAGGAAACAAATGGAAGGGATTTGCCTTATTTGAGGTGAGACTTGGGTTGACCAGGGGCACCTGGGGAGAAGGCGACTGCTCTCCCTCCTTACTCCAGAGCAGGCCGGGAGGTAGGCTGGACTTCCTCACGACTTTCCGGTCTCCTCTCCAGGGCACAGATGGGGGCGAGAGGGTGATAGTAAGGGGAATCCCTGTTACTTTTTGCTGGCACTTAAGTCTCGAAGCCTTCAAGGCCTAGAAGGTATCCCTGTGTGCCAGGAGTGCAGAAAGCCAAGGGCGGGACGGTGACTCCATCCTTTGTTTTAAAGTCATATATAGTGGCCCTGGCCAGGCAGGTTGGTTAGAGAGTCATCCCAATATGCCAAGGTCAAAGGTTCAATCCCTGGTCAGGGCACATACCAGAATCAACCAATGAATGCATAAATATGTAAAACAAATAGATGTTTCTCTCTCTCTCTCTCCCTTCTTTCTCACTAAAAATCACTAAATTAGCCCTGACCGGCATGGCTCAGTTGGTTGGGCATCATTCCGAAAACCAAAAAAAAACACCAAGTTCAATTCCTGGTCATGGCACATGCCTGGGTTGCAGTTGAGTCCCTGACCCAGACGCAGGCAAGAGGCAACCAATCAATGTTTCTACCTCTCTTCTCCTTTCCTTCCTCTCTAAAAATAAATGAATAAAATCTTTAAAAAATAAAATCAGCCCTGGCTGGTGTGGCTCAGTGGATTGAGTGCTAGCCTGCGAACCAAAGGATTGTTGGTTCGATTCCCAGCCTACGGCACATGCCTGGGTTGCGGGCCAGGTCCCTAGTTGGGGGCATGCAAGAGGCAACCGCACATTGGTGTTTCCCTCCCTTCCCCTCTGTCTAACAATAAATAAAATCCTTAAAAAACAAAGTCACTAAATTAAAAATGTCATCCATAGTGCCCTTGCCTTTCTAAAAGGGACCACACCCATGGCAGGCAAGAGACAAAAGATTACCTGGATACCACCCCCCACCCCTTAACATTCCAGGGTGGAGAGAGGAAGTAGAAGGAGGTGGGGAGGAGGGAACCACCGGGGTGATGTGCCAGCCCTAGTCAAGGTGGGAAAACCGGTTTGGGGCTCTCCCCTGGCTGGAACCACTGGGGCTTGAAGGTCTCAATGCTGGAGGACCAGGAAGCCAGGGCTGGCCTAAAAGGAGAAAGGGGGTAGGATCAGTGAGGGGCCTATCTTCACCTTTGGATTGGGGCACCACACATGGAGTTGCTAATTCATCTTCAGCCGCTTGGAGGTGCATTCTCTCCCCATTAATATCATCTCTGCCACTGTCCCCACTGACAGCCACTAGGCTTGGAGATGCCAATCACTGAAAGGCCCAAAGGACTTCCTCTTAAAGCACCAAGGGTAAACCAAGGGATGCCCGAACATTCCTTTCTTTCTGCTTCTCTGTCCTCACTCCTGCAAGGACCTTCATTAATGAGCCTTGATAAGCCTAGTTCCCATGTGCCTATAATTTAATTTAGCCCGACAGACAGTTGGCTCCCTCCCTCCTGTCCCGGTCAACTGACCCCAAGCTTCTCTCTAACCCCAGAGCAGTGCAAGGCCTGGCTTCTTCAAACTCATCCATACCCAGGCGGGTGCACTGAAGACACCTACCTCCCCAAGTCTAGATAGCATTTAGACATGGAGGTGGCCCCTCATCCTAGTTAGGGCCTAGGCTGTGACCACTCTCTCAACACTTGCTCTCATGTCCCACCAAAGCAAGGACCAAAGGGAACTGGGAAAGGACATGTCCCCAACAGACGCAAGCCCAGACTATGAAGGATGCACCCTTGGCTGTTAAAACGTTCACCCTCACAAAAGGGGTGGACGGATTTATTGAATTCAGACTGGGAAAGGAGCAGCTGGACAGCTGGACTCTGCGCCCAGCCCCAGGCCCCCCTGCCCAGAATAGGACCCTGCCAGAGAAGAAGGAGAGGCACAGGGCCTGCAGGTGCCCACAAGGGAAACAAACACCCATTTTCACTCCCCTATAGGGTCTTATGGGAATCTCCAATCTGGAAAGAAAACCAGGGGCCAAAGTAACATGGGCTGGGCCAAAGAAAGGGATCAGGGGTGGGAAAGCAGGCAGAGGCAGGTTCAAAAGCCTGCAGTGAGTTAGACTGTGCTTCTGGAGGTGGTCTGGGGGCAGGGATGGGGGGCTGCCAGCCTTGTGGGGGCCTAGGCTGGACCTTCCTATGAAGCCCTTCCCAGAATGGCTTTGGGGTCCCCCCCCACCAAAACCTGGTATAGACGGCAGAGGGGAGAGGCACTCTCTGGCCGGGAGCTTCCAGGGCCCATCCCTGGAGGCTGCTGTGGCCTAGTCCACTGATGGCATGGTGTGGTAGCACCGGACAGCTCCCCACCTGGTCCCCAAGCCCAGGGGCAAATGGGGAGGAAATAGGACTCTGAGAAAGAGGCAATAAGCAGGCAGTGAGGCTGACCCTAAGCCCAGGCCCTGCCAAGGTGACTGGACTGTTCACAGCGCCTGGTGAACATCACTAAAGGATCTGGGGCTTCCCACTCTGGCTCCATCCACAGCAGCTGCCCAAAGAGTCCTTTGACCTGGGCTGGTGCTGCCACATCCGGGTCAAGGGCATGGCTAGGCCCAGTGGCTCAGCTTTGATGTCCAAGACCCCGAACTCCTGCCTGCCTGGCATGGTTCTTTCTGGTCACGTGGACCAGGTCATGTTCCAAGTGCAGAATGTGGCTCTGCACACGATCATCAATGGGGAAGGAGGTCAGATACCGCTTTACCATAGCAAAGTAAGCCATGGCCTCCCCGAAGCTGGGCACAGGCAACTCATCACTGTCCTCCTCATCTTCATCATCTTCATCGTCATCATCGTCATCATCATCGTCATCATCCTCCTCTTCCTCACTGTCCGATTCAGAGTCCTCCTCACCTTCCAGGAAATGGAGGGTAGGGCACTGGGCCTCCTCTTGGGCACCATAGCCTCCAAAGCTGCCACTGGCCTCCACTACCCCCCGGGCCCAGTCCTCTGCCTCCAAGCCCTCAGAGGAGCTCTCCTCCTCCTCTTCCTCCTCCTCTTCATCACTGTCATCAACATCACCCTCCTCTTCCACCTCCTCTTCCTCTCCCAACTCCTCTCCTTCCCCTCCTTCCTCCTCTTCCTCCCCTTCTTCCTCCTCCTCCTCCTCCCCTTCTCCCTCCTCTTCCTCTTCCTCCTCTTCTTCTTCCTCCTCCTCCTCTTCCTCCCCCTCGCTCTTGAGGGCAGTGGTGATGGTAGCATTTGGGCCACCCCCGAAGCCGGCATCCCGAAAGCAGGCAGCTATGTCCGAAGGCTCCACTGCCTGCCACGCTGCAGCCACAAAGTGCAGGGCCTCCATAAGACCCAGCTGCAGGGCAGAACGGTCTTGGCCCTCTAGCGCGGCCATGGCTTTGAGCAGCATCGCCTGGCGGTAGTGGCCCTTCACCTGTTGGACCACTCCCCGCTCCAGCGGCTGCACGGTGCCTGGAGGGAAGAAGGCCAGCTGCACATGACGCAGGCCCGAGGTATCCAGGGACTGGGCAGCCAGGCGGCCGGCAAGTAGCAGGACTCGGCGAGACTCTGCTGCCATGCGGGTGTCTAGGGCCTTCAGGTACTTGGCCAGAGCCTGGGTGGTGACACCGCCCTTAGAGTTGGCGGTGTAGTCGCAGGGCAGGCCGGCTTGGCCTGCGCGGGGCTTGGCTGACTTGCCTGCCACCAGCGGGGGCAGCTTCTCGCTGCCGTCGGCGTTGGCGCACAGCAACACACTCAGGCGCTGGGTGGCCCTGCGCGCCCGTCCATCGCTGCCACACAGCCCCGCGCCCTGATCAGGCAGAAAGTCGTACCACAGACTGGTCTCAGTGGCGCTGAACACGTCCTGGGAGGCGTAGCCCTCGGCCACCGACGGCGGCTGCTCTTCCCGAGCGCGCCAGTCCGTCGTACCTCCGCCGCTGCCCTCCGAGGGCACCGCAGGTGGGCCGGAGGGCGCTGCTGGGGCCCGGGGAGCAGTGCTGCGCGAGCGGGGGCGGGCCACGCCACTGCAGGACACTACTCCGTGGCGCCGGCGGAAGCGGTCCAGCCAGCCGTTGGAGGCAGTGAAGTCGTCCATGCCCAGCTCCTCTGCTATCCGCAGAGCCTTCTCCTTGAGAATGATGCCCTTCACGGGCAGGCCAGCGGCGCGGATCTGTTGGAACCAGGCGATGAGCAGCCCCTCGAGCTTGTCGTAGGGGGACAGCTTGTTGGTCTTGCGGCAGGTGGAGGCCACACCGTACTTGCGCTCCGACGCCAGGATGGCGCGCTTGTTCTTCAGGATTGTGCTAAGCGTGGACGGCGGGATGTTGAAGCGCCGCGCGATCTCGCCCTTGCGCAGGTTAGGGTTCTCCTCCACCTCCTGGATGATCCGCGACTTCTCCCGGAACGTCAGCTGCCGCCTCTTGGGGCCCATCCCGGCGCGCCCCCCGCCCCGGGGCCCGGCGCCACCGCCGCCGCCCCGGGGCGGGGGGCCCGGGCCCGCGGCGGGGGGCACCTGGCGGCCTCTCCCGCGCGCCCCACCCGAGACAAAGCGGCTCGTGGGGCAGCGGGCGGGGCAGCGACCCGGCCGGGCCGGGGACGCCTTCGGGGACGCCGGCGGGCGCGGCGCCGGGCGGCGGGCAGCAGGCGGCGAGCACGGGAGAGGGAGGGTGGCGCGGGCACGGGAGTCGGAAAGTGCCGCGGCGCTAGGAGCGGGGAGCGCGGGGAGCGCGGGGAGCGGGGCGGAGCGGGGCGGAGTGGGGCGGAGCGGGCGGAGCGGGATCTCGCGGGAAGCGCGGGGACGCCCGACACCGCCTCCCAGCCCTCCGCGCCCACCTCCCTCCCCGCCGCCGGGACTGACCGCGGGGGGGCGCTGCGGCCTGCTGGACCGCCCAGTGCTGTGGCTTCCGGTAACCTAAGGGCGGGGACGTGGTACCTGGCCACTGAGCCGGGTGGGCAGCGATTTGCTGCTGGCAAAGAATAACTACTGTGTTTTGTGTTTTATTAAGGTAAAAATTCCGTGACCCGCGTTTTTGGCAGAAACTGAAAAATACAGGAAACTAGAAATCACCTTTCACTCCAAACACCTGGTGAGATGCGCAGGTAACATTTTGATACATTTCCTTCCAGTCTTTTCTCTAGGCACTACAGTTTTCTTTCTAAAAATGTGTTGCGTAAAAGTGCATCAGACTGTTTAGACCATATATCTGGCGTCTCTTGCCGTTTTACCTGGCATCAAGTGATGAGAATTTTGCCATATCGGTATTACCAACATGCTTTTTAATGGAAGAACTTTATGTAGCCTATTATTGCACATTTAGGTTATTTTTATAAGCAACATCAGTTTTAAATCTATTTGATGATAATTCCACAATTCATAAACACTGATCACGTCTCGATGTGTCACGTGTACAGTAATATATGTGTTTGCACCTACAGAAGTAATGTATATACAAAGGCATGCACGCACAAGAATCTCTGAAACCTCTTCTTCCTGCACCAAACACAGAAAAATGAAATTCTTAAACATTGAATGTATTACAGTGATTTAATTTTATTAAAAAAATTTTCCCCTCAAATGAGGACATTTTTTTTTCACTGCATCTAGAGAGAGAGAGAAACATTGATCTGAGAAACATCAATCAGCCACCTCCCGCACACGTCCCAGCCCAGGACCGGAACCACAACCCAGGAGTGCCCTAAACAGCAACTGAACAGCAACCCTTTGATGCACCAGACAATGCTCCAACCAACTGAACCACACAGGCCAGGCCTGTATTACAGTGATTTTTAAAAATCTCTTAGAGTAACATGAGGAGTAGGCAGAGAGGAAGGCTGGGACCTGCCATGGGGGCAGGATGAGTGAGGACTTGGATGTGGATGATGCTTCTAGTGAGTGAGTGTATACAAAGAAGGAAAGAGAACCAAAGGACCATTCTCTGGGCTCTACAAGGTAATGGGCTCAAGGAAGGACAAGCAAGAAACTCATGAGATGCAGAAAAATGTATAGTATAGAATGGGTGTATGTATAGAATGGGTTTGATTCCCAGTCAGGGCACATGCTGGGCTGGGGGCCAGGTCCCCAGTAGGGGGGGCTCAAGAGGCAACCACACATTGATGTTTCTCTTCCTCTCTCCCTCCCTTCCCCACTGTCTAAAAATAAATAAATAAAATATTTGAAAAAGAATAAATCAGAGAAAGACAAACACCACATGATTTCATTATATGTGGAATCTAAAAAACAAAACAAGTGAATAGACAAAATAATACAGAGACAGATTCATAGACACAGCGAACAAACTGATGGTTGCCAGACGAGAGTGTGAAGGAGGGAAGGGTGAAAGGGGTGAAGGGTAATAAGAGGTACAAACTTCCAGTTATAAAATAAATAAGTCACAGGAATGTAATGTACATTATAGGGATAGTAGCCAATGCTATAATAACATCGTATGGTGACAGATGGTTACTAGACCTATTGTGGTGTTTACATCATAAGGTACATAAACGCCCTATCACTGTGTTGTATACCTGAAACTAGTATAATATTGTATGTCAACTATACTTTAATAAATAATAATTTTTTTTTTACAAAGGGAGACTCATGAGGAACAGCTGAAATGGTAAAAGGAAAACCAAGGCCGTGTGGTGTTCTAGAAGCCAATGGGAGAAAGTGTAACTCGCTGCTGGTTTAGTGTGTATTTCTCTTTCCGTGTGTGTATTGGCCGTTTGAATCCTGTGGATTTTCTAGTCTATCCTTTGCTTGTGTGTCCCTTATATTTGTCTTTTTGCTGGCTCTTAGGAGCTCTTCACCTCTGAACACAAAAGTTTTGTGAAGTATATTGCAAATATATTCTCCATTTGTTCTTTAACTTAGCCCGGGGAATCTTAGATGTGAGTTTTAAATCTTTACGTAGACAGGTCTATCAGTTTTTCCTGTATTGCTTCCGGGCTTTGTGTCTTACTTAGAGAGTCCTTTCCCACCCCTGAGGCATAAATCACCAGAGCTAATCACAAGATCCAAAAGAAAATATGAGAGACTTTTCCTATCCAGGCCAGACCAGTACTTGGCCCCTAATCAGTGTATGGGCCCTGTGCAGAGGGGAGTGTTGGGCCACCTGGCTGAGGACTCCTTCCCACACATCTTCAGGAAACCTTGCTACATTTCGGATATTTTGTCCGCGTGACATGTCCCTCCTGCCCCCTCACCCATTCTAGTTTATAATAAATGTGTCTTTGAGTAATTGGACAACGTGTGGACTTTCCCCCCTGACTTCGCTGACTTTTCCAAGTTTTTTTTCTTTAAAGATTTTATTTATTTATTTTTAGACAGAAGGGAAGGGAAGGAGAAAGAGAGGGAGAGAAACATCAATGTGTGGTTGCCTCCCATGTGGCCCCCACTGGGGACCTGGCCTGCAACCCAGGCATGTACCCCGACTGGGAATCAAACTGGCGACCCCTTGATTCGCAGCCCACGCTCAATCCACTGAGCTACACCAGCCAGGGCCCAAGTTTTCTTCAATGAGCAATCACCAACAGGCCCTTTAAAATGAAAGGAGAATGGAAAGCTTGCTGAGGGGCATAAAGAATAGCTGTTAGGTAAGTGGAATGGTTATTAGGCCTGGTAGGCAGCCTGGAACAGCCTGGTGCAAGACAAGAGAAGGTGGACTCTGGAACTCCCTAAGGCGGAGAAATGGAAAGATGGGGCTTATGGAGGGAGGTGAGGGACCCCAGGGCTCCAGATGGATTGGGCCAGGAAACGGCCAATTGAGAGGGAGTAGAAAGGGGCCCCGTGCACTGCCACAGGCAGCGGTGACAGCCGGTGTCTGGAAATGGACCATGCCACCAGCACATGTGTGCAGCTTCTTTTCTGTTCTAGAAGTGGCTGTACCAGTCTCTCTGTCTGGCACCGACGCTGGGCCTGGAAGACACTGTGGGCCTGTTGATGAGGGGCAGCTGCGGTTAGCAGGACGGCATTGTCCAGCCACGTGTGGACCCTCCTAAAGTTCTAGAGCCAAGAGTCCCCAGGGAAATATCTCATTTCTCCCCTAATCCTTCATAGCATATGCCTTTTTTAAACATCTTTATCGAGATACATTTCCTGTTCCATACAATTCACCCAATTAAAGTATAATATTCACAGATACATAAGAACCACAGTCAATTTTAGAACACTTTCATCACCTTGGAAAGAAATCCCGCACCCTTCAGCTGTCATCTCCCTATCTGTCCCCCACCCCTTCTCCAGCCGTAAGCAATTACTGGTCTACTTTCTGTCTGTAGATTTCCCTGTTCTGAATGTTTCATACGAATGGAATCATGTGTCTCTTTATGACTGGCTTCTTTCACTTAGCAGCATGTTTTCAAGATTCATCTATGATGTAGCATCTATCAGTACTTCATTTTTGATGGCTGAATACTGTTCTGTTGTATGGGTATGACGCTTGTTTCCACAGTTGGCAGTTGGCAGACATTTGAGTTGCTTGCACATTTTGGGAACATGCATCATGCTGCTATAAACATTTGTTTGCAAGTTTTCGTGTGGACATATGTTTTCATTTTTCTTGGGTTATGCCTAGGAGTGGAATTGCTGGATCTTATGGTAACTCTATATTTATTTGCTTGAGGAACTGCCAGATTGAGATCATGTTCTTTTAGTTAATCTAAAGATTATACCCATTCTTGCCCCGGCTGGTGTGGCTCAGTGGATTGAGTGCCGGCCTGCGAACCAAAAGGTCGCCAGTTCAATTCCCAGTCAGGGCACATGCTTGGGTTGTGGGCTGGGGGTCCCCAGTGTGGGGGTGGTGTGATAGGCAACTGATCAATGTATCTCTCACATGTTGGATGTTCCTCTCTCTCTTTCCCCTCTCTCTAAACATAAACAAATAAAATCTTTTAAGAAATAAATAAAAATGATACCCATTCTTTGGAAAATATTTTAAAATATAGAAATTTTTTAAGATAAAAAACATTTAATCACCTTTAAATGATACTTTTCTGTGCATTTTGTTATTTTAATTTATTTTTGTTTTTGTTTTGTTATTTATTATATTTCATTGATTATGCTATTACAGTTGTCCCAATTTTACCCTCTTTGCCCCCCTCCACCCAGCACCCCCCACTCCCTCAGGCAATGCCCACACCACTGTTCATGTCCACGAGTCATGAACGTATAAGTTCTTTGGCTACTCCATTTCCTACACTGTACTTTACATCCCCCTGGCTATTCTGTAACTACCTATTTGTACTTCTTAATCCCCTCACCTCTTCACCCATTCCCTCACAACCCGCTCCCATCTGGCAACCATCAAAATGCTCTCTGAATCCATGATTCTGTCTCTGTTCTTCTGGTTTGCTTAGTTTGTTTTTTAGATTTAATTGTTGGTAGGTATGTATTTATTGCCATTTTATTGTTCATAGTTTAGATCTTCTTTTTCTTAAATAAGTCCCTCTAACGTTTCATAAAATAATGTCTTAGTGACGATGAACTCCTTTAGTTTTTCTTGTTTGGGAAGCACTTTATCTGCCCTTCCATTCTAAATGATAGCTTTGCTGGATAGAGTAATCTTGGCTGCAGGTCCCTGCTTTCCATGACTTTGAATACTTCTTGCCAGTCCCCTCTAGCCTGCAAAGTTTCTTCTGAGAAATCAGCTGATAGTCTTATGGGAGCTCCTCTGTAGGTAACTAACTGCTTTTCTCTTGCTGCTTTTAAGATTCTCTCTTTATCTTTAATCTTTAGCATTTTCATATGATGTGTCTTGTAGTGGGCCTCTTTCCATCCATCTTGTTTGGGACTCTATGCTTCCTGGATTTGCAGGTCTATTTTCTTCACCAAATTAGGGAAGTTTTCTTTCATTATTTTTTTAAGATTTTATTTATTTATTTTTAGACAGAGGGGAAGGGAGGGAGAGAGAGAGGGAGAGAAACATCAATGTGTGGTTACTTCTCATGTGCCCCTCACTGGGGACCTGGCCTGCAACCCAGGCATGTGCCCTGACTGGGAATTGAACCAGTAACCCTTTGGTTCTCAGCCTGCGCTCAATCCACTGAGCTACACCAACCAGGGCTCTTTCATTATTTTTAATAGGGCCACACTTAGCATAATATTTTGTAGCCAATATTGTAAATATATTATCACGTCAATACGTATCTACGTCAGTTCAAACTTTGTTTACTTCAGGAACCTTTTCTTCAAAAGACCAATTTGCAAGAGCCTACTGTGTAGTCATTCCATAATCAACAATTAGTTATTGAGCCCCAGGCAGATGCCAGGCATCCCTAACCCCCAGTACCTGTTCTCTTTAAAAGCTGCAGGCTACACACAGGTATTGTATCCCTCATTGGCTGTTCCCGTGTTGGAGGACTTCCAGCTTACGTTCCATATTTCATTGCTATTAAAAATGACTCAGTGAACATACATCTGTTTGTACTTTTATCATATCCTTAAGAGAAATCTCTAGAAGCAGAATATTGGGGTCAGAAGTCAACCTGTGGCTGGGCCCATCTGAAGTGCAATGACATGGTCCCGCTCTTCAATAACTCAGTCAGCTTGAGGAAATTAGATTGTGAAAAGGGAAGAGGAGATTTCAGTGAATAAAGCTCATACCTTGCAGCAGGTGCTCTTTAGGAGTTCATTCAATGCATACCTTCTGCATCATTGCAAAAGCTAATAACCTAAATATTTAGCATTAGGGAGTTCAGTAAATGTATATTGTGATGGTACTGATATGGATCTATGTTCTAGTAAGATAGAGAAAGCAAGGTGTAAAATAATGTTTCACATGCTGTTTGTGTGTTTATAAGAATAGGGACACACATCTGCTTGTAAATGTATAGACCTGCCCTGTTCACTCTTGTAGCCGCTAATCCCCGAGGTGGCTGTCAAACCAAACACTTGAAATGTGGCACATCCAAGTTGAGGTGTGTTGGGAATGTAAAATGTACAGTGGACTTAGTACCAGAAAAAAATATGTAAATATATATTATTAATAATTTTATGTTAGTAACAGTATGTTGAAATTATATTTTGAATACATTAGGTTACATAAAATCATAAAGATTTTTTATGTTTCTTTTTATTATTTTATTTTATTTTTTTTTAAGATTTTATTTATTTATTTTAGAGAGAGGGGAAGAGAGGGAGACAGAGAGAGAGAGAAACAGCAATGTATGGTTGCTTCTCACATGGCCCCCACTGGGGACCTGGCCCGCAACCCAGGCATGTGCCCTGATAGGGAATCGAACCGGGACCCTCTGGTTCCCAGCCCGCGCTCAATCCACTGAGCTACACCAGCCAGGGCTCTTTTTATTTTTTTAATGTGGCTACTAAAAATTTAAATTACACTTGTGGCTCATATTTTTGCCTCAGAATACGTTTTTATTGGCTTGGACTGTTATAGATGATGCAACAAACTTATAATAGTGGCCACCTCGGAGGAGGGGTCCTGAAGATTTGTATGGGGTAGGAGGTTGAATTTTCACTAACTTTGTGTACCCTTTGAATTTTCTCCTTTGTCTGAATTTTCGGGACCAGGTACCAATGTTTTAAAAACATTGCACATGTCAGTCCATGACAAAAAATAGCAGAAAAATTAGTCCCACACAAACAAAGATGCTATTTGGGAACAGGCTTGGAGAAGCAGAAGGATTGTACAAGCACGTGTTAATTTTTCATCCTCCTGGCAAGGCTCCAGGGTCACAGCAGACCCCTTACCAAGCCCAGCGCCCGATGTGCACAGTCGGTGCTGGGTCATTTGTTTCTTTCCATGGAAAAACGGAGCCTTCTGCCCAGAAGTGTCATTGGATGGCAGGAATTGATCCTCTTACTATGATGTTTGCAATTTTTTTAGCTTATTATTATTATTGACTAGATTTTTTTTTTTAAGTGTGAACACATAATCTATGATCTAACTGGCAAATGGAGATTCGGGAAGATACTCAGAGCTGCCGTGTGGCATGCGCTCAAATGATCCCTCTGTGGTCTTGGCTCCTCTTCACTGGCCCAGAGGTGACCTTCTGACTGGGACTTCAAGGGATTGGAATATAACTGCGCTCTTCCCCTGCCACCACTACCTCTGCACACCCCATAGAAGCATTTTTGGGTAACCTCTGCTGAGCTGATTTTGAAAATGCAACCCTTGCCCTGGCTGGTGTAGCTCAGTGGATTGAGCGTGGGCTGCAAACCAAAGGGTTGCCGGTTCGATTCCCAGTCAAGGCACATGCCTGGGTTGCAGGCCAGGTCCCCAGTGGGGGCCATGTGAGAGGCAACCACACATTGATGTTTCTCTCCCTCTCTTTCTCCCTCCCTTCCCTTCTGTCTAAAAATAAATAAATAAAATCTTAAAAAAATAAAAAGAAAATGCAGCCCTCAGGGTAGTTTCATTTCTGGTCTTTTCCGTGGGAAGCCCCCCCAGGGCAGTCACAGCCTTGAATCTTGGGGGTCCAGAGCTGGATCGTGACCTCAGACTCCAGCCCTCCTGCCCAGCACACAGCATAGGTCCTGGCACAGCACAGGAGCTGGGCAAAATGTTGAGAAAGGAAAAGTCACGATCCTCACCCAGGTCATCCCTCTGAGGTCTTCCCATCCCCTCCCTCCACCTGTCGGTTCCCAGGCCAGCCGAAACCCCCACAGCCAGGCCCTCCCCTTTTGACGACATGGTCCGATGGTTGCAGCTACACAGGAAGGGGCACAGGGCTGCAGCTCCTGCTGTCCCCAGCTGTGCCCCTCTCAGCCCAAGTCCACCTAGAAGACAGGATGTAAAAGCTGTTTGCTTACTGCTCATGTGATTTGGGGTACAGCCTTCCAGCCTCCTTACAGGAAAGCAGGCTGGCTGGAAGGTGATTAGATAATTAGAAGATGCTCAGGTTAATGTAGTGACAAATTCAGCCTCTGAGATCATCAAAGAAGCACCAATTAAATAATAGGCTGCCAATTGGCACCACATTAGCCAAACTGTCAATGGGCAGGAAATACTTCCCTAACTGGGTTTTGAGGTCATCCACACCCTCCTTGGCTCTCACCGCC
Organism: Micronycteris hirsuta; assembly: GCA_004026765.1. Taxonomy (NCBI): domain Eukaryota; kingdom Metazoa; phylum Chordata; class Mammalia; order Chiroptera; family Phyllostomidae; genus Micronycteris; species Micronycteris hirsuta. The sequence goes on along the minus strand of PVJI01012506.1, from coordinate 7,142 downwards.
AAGCTCAATGGCTAGGCCAAACCATTAGAGCACAGGTGGCAGACACAAGGCCCGCAGGCCGAATCCAGCCCTTCACCTAGTTTTATCTGGCCCGCATCTTGTTTCTAACCAGTGGCAGCGCCGAGCTCTCGCTTAACTGTTAGGGAGTAGTCACTTTTACACAGCCCTGAAATGACATTCAGCCCTTTGAAGGCAACCACAAGGCTGACGTGGCCCCCTGTGAAAATGAGTTTGACACCCCTGCATTAGAGCCTCCTCTGGTGCAGGTGGGGGGAAAACTGGACCCTTGGTATCACATCTAACCTGCGGCCCCAGGAAGCACCCATCACTTACCCATTGGCCGCCACCACAAGTTCCCTTCCTGCGCTGGGGCTCCTGGGGGGAATTAGCTTTGGGGCCGCCTGTTGCAGGGGTAGGAAGGCTGCACAAGCAGAGGTGCCTGGGGAGAATCTCAGCTCCACCACTTGCCAAACCGTGTAACCTTGAACGAGTTAATGAACTTGTTCTGCACGTCTCAACGTCCCCTTCTGTAAAGTGGTGAACACACCCCACAGTGCAACTGAGTTTGGCAAACTCCTGGAGCGATGCTTCTCACAGTGTCTACCTCGGCTTGTAATTGGTATTAAACCGCAGGGGGGTCCCACTTGAGGCCACCCTAGGGGTTGTTGGTTCCCCTGGGGCTCTCTCCCCTGGGGTGCATAACTCCAGACCACATCCCGAAAAGCGGAATTTGGGGAACCAGGATTATGAGGACCCATCGCTTGTGGGGGTGGGGTACGGAGGGTGGGGCACGGAGGGTGGGGCGTGGGAGAAACCCCAATTTCCCGGCTTCACCCAAAGCCTGGAAATAGGCGGGGCCGGGTTGGTCTAGCCGAGGGCGTGGACCGCGGGTGAAAGGCGCTGAGGCTAAACCAGCCCGGCCCCGCCCTCGGTCCCGCCCTCCTGTAACCCGAGCCTCCATTGGTGGCGTCCGGCGGCGCGGCCGCTGTTATTTTTCGAATATATAAGGAGGTAGAGGTGGCAGCTGCTGCTAGAGGCTTCCCGTACTGGTGGCTGGTCCCCACGTCCCTCCATCCCCCTCCCCACCCTCCCCGCTTCCCTCTCCTCCCTCGCTCCGGCCCCGTTGCTCTTCCTCCCTTCCCCCCACCTCCACCCCCGGCCCGCTCCCCACCTGGTCCTGGATAGCTGTGCCCAGTGTCTGTGGGTCTCCCGGTGCCGGGCCGTACGGCCAGCCTCTGCGGGCCCCGCCACGATGGAGCTGCCCCAGCCGGACCCCACGGCACCGAGCTCGGCTCTCAGTCCCGCCGGCGTGCGCGGTGGCGCCGTGCGTCCGAGCCACCTTCCGGGCCTCCGGCTTGGAGCTCATGGCCTCCTGGGGTCCCCGGAGCGCGCGACCACTTCCTCGCCGGTCGCCACCCTCACCCAGACCATGCACGACCTCGCCGGGCTCGGCAGGTAGGGCACCCCATGGAGGCCGGGTGTGGGTTGAGAGGTCGGCACTAGGGTGTTGGACCTGGGCCTCCTGGGGACCCCCGCACGGGATCCGAGTCCGAGAAGAGGCGTGGGGAGGCGTCCCGGGCAGAGCCTGCTTTAGGGACCAGGGACAAGGGCGATGAGGCCAGGACTGTGCTGCTCACACCCTCCAGGTGACCTGCTCTTGGCCAGCACAAAACTCTGAAGACCCTCTTTTCCCCCTCCTCCTCATTTCTCAGTGTGCCTCCACCATGCTGCCTCCCTAATTTCTGTCCAGATCGCCACCATTTTGCCCCAGGCAGGGGATCGTGAGCCTGGAGGGGGAACTTGAGGGTGGCAGAGCAGTCCAGTTCTCCGATGTCCATTGCCCCTGCTCCCTCTTCCCCTAGTTTTTTCCTGGGGTTAAACGCTGGTCCTACTCCCCGAGCTAGCCTGCAGGGTCCAGGCTGGGTTGTCCTCCCAGGAATGGAAACCTAAGCCTTGGCCCTTCCTCCAGGAAGGCTTGCGGATGGGTAGGAGCCTAAAGGCGCTCCAGGACTGTTCAGCTGCCCCACCAGCCCCCAGGATGATCCCCAGCCCAGCTCCGTCCTTTTTTCTTGGGGCTCACCTCCCCTTGTACCCAGGAGGGTCTTTCTTAAACCAATCAACAAAGAGAAGACACTTAGGGCCTCTGCAGAAGGAGCCTGCCTTGGCCTGAGAAGAAGGCTTCTATGCCATTGCCTCCCTTGGGGCAGTCGGAAGCTGGAAGGGCCCTTCAGAAGTGGGTGGCTGGTGGGAACCTGGGCCAGCCAGCCCTCCAACCCCACGTTTACTTTTCTGCTTCCCTGGGTCCCTGCTCCCTTCCCAGGGAGAGCCCAAAGAGTCAGGTAGGCAGCCTGCTCACATGCCTGTCCCTGTCCCCACGGCGAGCGTCTGCATCCTCCCTGTCGTCTGAGTCCTCTGAATCTTCTGATGCAGGTGAGGCCCAAGGGAGTTTGGGGTGTGGGGGGGGGAGCCTGAGCCTCCCCATTTACTTGCCAATCATACTAACATCCTTCCAACAACCTGGGGGCCTGAGAAGCCTCCCCCTGTATGCCTATGGTGGGGCTCACCACATCCAGCCCAGAATGGCAGAGCTGGTGGTTGGGCGGGGCCCTCTGCAGGGGATGAGATCTCACCTATTTAAAACCAAAGCTCCTGAACCACAGCCCCGCCTGGGAGGCATTAGGGCTGAAAGCTGGTTATTTTATCTCACTTGATCCTCGGCTATAATATTTTCCTTTAAAAAAGCTGCCATCGCTTCCAGAACAAATTATCTTAAACCGGTTCAAGAAAAATGCTTAGTGAAGTTTTGGGTTACAAACCATGTGGAGGCGTTTCCACAGTAAATGGGAAGCGGAGCTCTGAGCATTTGGGGTTAGTGTCAGCCTTGGGGTCCATGGGAGGGAGGGTTTTTTCTTCATTTTTGAATGTGTCAAGATCTGAAATAGAAACTGTTTCCGCCCCCCACCCCCTTCTCTGAATAGGGTTGGAAGGTGGTGGGGGGAATAGAGCAGAAAATGGCACTACTTTTCAACCAAAGCACTCTGTCCCCTCAGGTCTCTGCATGGATTCCCCTAGCCCCATGGACCCCCAGCTGGCGGAGCAGACGTGAGTAGAGAAGAGGGATTCCCTGTTACTAAGGAGTTGGCATCTGCCTTTGGGAATCCCAGCTGTAGCGTAAACTCATTGGGGAAGCCTGGGAGAGCGCACAGACCCCTCCAGGTCCCCATGTGGGGGAAGTAATTGACCTTAAGTTTTGGGATTCTGCTCCCAGTCTTGGAGAAGTGTCTGCAGCTGAGAGCGGGCTCAGGGCCAGGGTGGTGGGGACAGTGGCCTCTGGGAGCAGCAGATACTTGATGCCAGCCAGCCCTTATGAGAATACGGGCCTGGTATGTGTCCTGTTTTCCTTTCTGCCTATATACATTTTGGTTTTTTGGTGAAATATCACACTTTTAAAATATGGTCCAACTAATTCAAAACTTGTATCACTGGAGGCCAAACAGAACAGTCTCTGCAGGCTGGTATAGCCCTGGGCCGTCCTATCAGCAAGCTCTGCCTTCACTGACCCTTGACCCTCTGGTCCACCCCTGGCCCAGGCCCTTTGTGAGAAGGACTGGAGAGGGGTCTGGTGGGCTCTGCTCAGGACATATCCCACCGCCTTGGTTGTAGGGCAGGAGTAGTACCTTCCAGAACACAGCTGTTCCCATCCGGCTGTTCAAGCCTCAGCAGGGAGGGCAGCTGCCAGGCGTTAGTGAGAACAGCTAGGCATCCCCAGCCTGGGCTGGGCCACTATGGCTTTGGGTTTAGGGCCGTGGCTGTCTTTCCTCCCAGTGCCTTTGATCAGACTGGGCTGGGCTGCAGGGTTTGTTCACAAACAGGAAATGGGGAGAGAATTGGGTGGAGGGACCGAGGTGAAGTTTTGGTGACAACACAGAGCTGTGCCTGCTTTACCCCCAAGGCCCAGGTGCAGATTGGAAACCAAGACAATGATATTGATCAGTGCTGATGCCAGGTTGGCTGGGCACAGCCACCCCCACACATATACCTTGGGGCCAATCTCTTGACATTTTACTCCTCAGTGCCCCCGACCCTCCACACCTGCTGTGACGGTTACACAGCTTCTCAGAAAGAAGCTTGTGTATGTGTGTGTGTATGCATAGATGCACAAAGCCCTGTGTGGCAGGTGGTCTCTGGAACAGAGCTAGGGGGGCGGGGCCTATCTACAGAGGGTTGTACTCCAGCCTCAAAAGGAACATCTGTTGGAATCCCTTGCCTGCTGGCCTCTCCTAAGGCAAAAGGAGGGGGTGGGACAGAGGCTGGGTCCTGAAAAATTCCTTAGGAGGGAGAAGAGGATGTGACCCTACACACTTGTCACTAGGTGGCTGATCCAGGGGCACACTAAACCAGGCCCTCATCCTGGAGGGAGCCAGGATGGCCCCACCCAAGGGGAGGGAAGCCCAGCCTTGCTGGCACCCAGGCCCTGGAGATACCCACATTGTCGGCCAAGGCCTGTCACCATGGGATGGATGAATGCCTTTCCTGGTGGGCGAATGGCCCCATGAGGTGATTTGCATACAGGTGGAAGGCCTGTGGGCAAGCTGGCGTGAACGTTGTCTGGGTAACGCTCAGCCACCCTCGACCTACCCCAGCTGTCTCCCGTTTACTGCCACTCTGGGCCCTCTTCCATCCAGGGCAGCCTTTGAAATCCCAGGCTGCTCTCATCTTCCCCCTCCCCGATACGTGGGTCCCCAGATCGCTGACATCCTTCCTGCTTCCCCTTTCCACTGTCCTTAGCCCTGGTCCCCAGGTCTTGTGGACTGGGGATCTGATGCTGGTGGCAAGTGATGGGCTGTAGCGGGAGGTGGGCTGCATGGGACTCCTCTGCTTTCTCCTAGGTTTGAACAGGCCATACAGGCAGCTAGCCGGTTTATTCGAAAGTGAGTGCTTGGCCGTCCTCTTGCAAGCTCTGGTGTTCTACTCACCACAGGCTACCTCTGTCCCCCACCCCATTGGCATGGGGTGGGTGCTCTCCCAGACCCTCCCGTGGCGGGAGGTGCACGGGGCTGTGGTGGACGGGCATCCTGCATGCTCTCCATGACGGTCCTGGACTCTCCAGCCCTGACATGTCCCTGTTTCCTTCTGCAGCAAGCAACTCACCATCCGACGCTTCCAGTCCTTGCCGGTGAGTGCCCTCCGAGGCCTGGCAGGAGGCTCGGGCATACTGGCCAGGACTGGAGAAGGGCAGGAGGGTTCTGGGGTTCAACTCCCAGAGGGTACATTTGCTCTCAGATGTCTGGCTGTGGGAGATGGGGTTTGGGAGGCGGACGGGCGAGCAGGAGGATTCAGGGGAGGGATGGGAGAAGGTAGGGCCTGGGGTGGTGCCAGAGAAATGTAGCCTTCAGTACCTGCTGCCCTCCTGGCTCTCTAGGTGAGGCTTCTGGGCCATAGCCCCGTGCTGCGGAACATCACCAACTCCCAAGCACCTGGCAGCTGGAGGAAGAGCGAGGCGCGTGGCCAACCTGCCCACAGCTCTGGGGAGGACAAGGAGAATGTGCGCTTCCAGCGGGCCAGAGTGGAAACACTTCAGGGAGAGAAGGGGGAGTGCTGGGGTGGTTCTCTGGCATGTGATGATGCCCACCCACTCCCTGCCTCCATCTTGCCCACAGGATGGATTTGTCTTCAAGATGCCGCAGACGCCCACGCATCCCAGCCATGCCCATGCTCTGGCTGAGTGGGCCAGCCGCAGAGAAGCCTTTGCCCAGAGGCCAAGCTCAGCCCCTGACCTGATGGTACATCAGGAGAGCCGACCCTCGCAGGGCAGGCATGCCCACAGGGCGGGTGCCCCCAAAGGCAGCCTGGGGATGGGAGGGTGATTCAGAGCCCGAGGTGGGGGAACCTTTTCTCAGAGGGATAGGGGTGGGGACTGCCTCGGGTCCCCACCCCTGAGCAGCCTGCGTCTGTTCATCACCCACACAAGTGTCTCACCCCTGAGCGGAAGATGGAGGTAGAGGAGCTGAGTCCCCTGGCCCAGCGTTTCTCCCTGACCCCCACCGAAGGGGCTCCTGACGAAGATGATGGGTTTGTGGACATCCTGGAGAATGACTTAAAGGTAAGCAGCCTTGCTCCATCAGACCCCCTACATCTCCCTCCCTGGGATCTCCCAAAGAGGAGAGCTCTGAGCTCCTGCAGCAAGACTATGATCTTATTCCAATGTCAGAAGAAGAAGGGGGTGTAGCTGAGTCATAGCTTGACCTCTGGCCAATCAGAGAAGAGCAGGTGGCTGGTGCTGCAGCAAGGGGAGGGTGGGCAGGGCAGAGGGAAGGTGCTCCTGTGTGGCCACGCTTCTCCCTGCTCCGTGCAAGCCCCAGCAGTGAGGGCTCCCTGTCATCTCCTGGCTCTGGGGGGCTGCCCTGTGCGGAGGTGCTGGGAGAACAGAGGACTGCGGCTTGAGTGGTTTGCCTTGTGCCTGTGGGTACCACCATATCTTTGTTGATTTGGCCTCAGGATGATGATGATTCAGTGCCCCCAGGCATGGAGAGCCTCATTAGCGCCCCACTGGTCAAGAATTCGGAAAAGGAAGAGGAGCAGGTGAGTTCTGGGGTGGCCCCCTGAGAACTTGGAGGGTGGAGCCCTACCCTCCAGGTGGGATTGGCAGGGACCAGGAGCTGAGCACTCTGATCCTCAACCCACCGCCCTTGCCAGGACCTCATCATGTACAGCAAGTGCCAGCGGCTCTTCCGCTCTCCGTCCATGCCCTGCAGCGTGATCCGGCCCATCCTCAAGAGGCTGGAGCGGCCCCAGGACAGGGATCTGCCCATACAGAACAAGCGGAGGAGAAGTGTGACCCCTCTGGAGGAGCAGCAGGATGCTGAGGAACCTGTGAGTGCCCTTCTCAGCCAGGGTGAAGGCAAGGGGGGGTACTAGCCAGACTGGGCATGGAGGGACAGTCTCCCCCCTGACCCTGGCTGCCATCCGTCTCACAGAAGGCCCGTGTCCTCCGCTCCAAGTCCTTGTGTCATGACGAGATTGAGAACATCCTGGACAGCGACCACCGTGAACTGATTGGGGATTACTCCAAGGTACCAGCCGGCAAGACCCTCATGCTCCGCCCCTTACTGACTGTGTTCCCCGAGCCCAACAGCTGCTTC
>PVJI01012505.1:0-51419 GCA_004026765.1 Micronycteris hirsuta | reverse complement strand
GGGAAGCAAGATGTAGCAGCGATGCAGAGCTCTCTCTTAGCAGTTCGGAAGAATGCAGGAGAAACGTTGCGGGAAGGAAAGTCAGGACCATGCAGCAATGGAAGGAATGACCCCATGGCTTGGGCAGTGGGCAGGACCATGTGGCTTTGGAGTTGCTCCTTTTGCCATGCGGCCTAGGAAGTAGGAGAGACTTTGCCTGGAAGAAAAGGGGGAAAAGACTCTTGCTGGTGGGCCATGAGAAGGTGCCACATGCTTTTGGATTAACTGGAGATCGCGGTGGCAACACAGTGGATGGTGTCGGAACTGAGGGGCTGCCTGAATCACGGACTTCTACTTTTCCTGAGACATGGTACCCTGGACTGGGCAGGGGGAGAAGGAAGGACTGTGTATGTTTGTGGGTTTTCCAAAGAACTTTAGTATTTTAAAGAAGACATTAAATCATTACTCCAAGCCTGTATAACTTGCAAATAAATAATTCCTTTCCTTTTCACCAGTCTCTGGCATTAAGAGACGTGTTTCTTTGGCAGGGAGCATAACAAACCTAGAATGGGAGGGTGAACCCAGGAGCACAAGGGGGATCCTTTTGGTAACAGTATATCATTGGGTGCCCCCACCCTGTTCTGTAACAGTATTGTTGTGAAGTAAGGAGTCGTATGGAAGGCAGAAGGTGTCCTAATACAAGGACTAAAGTGCAGATTTAATCCAGAAAGTCCTGCATGATATGGCTCCTGCCTCCTAATGACCTTGTTCTCTGGGCTATGGGCACACTTACCTTCTTCCAACTCCCAAATGTGTCAAGCCCTCGTTTACCTCAGGGCCTTTTCACACTATGCCCTTTCCCCGGACATCTGTTGTCCTTGCTATTTGGTTAATGCATTGGTTCATATCGGCGACCATAACGAAGTTCCACGGAACAGGTGACTTAAATAACAGAAATTTGTTGTCTCAACGCTCTGGAGGCTAGAAGTCATAGGTCAAGGCATCACCAGGGCTAGGCTGCCTCCAATGGCACCAGGGAAGGATCTGTTGCTGGCCTCTCTTTGTTTTCGGGGGTTTGCTGGTCATCTTTGGTGTTTCTTAGCTTATAGAAGCATCGCCCTGACCACTGTCTTTATCTTCATATGGTCTTCTCCTTGTGAGCGTGTCTGTGTTCAGATTTTCCTCCTTTATAAAGATACCAGTCATATTGGATTAAGGGGACTCCAGTATGACCCCATCTTACTGTAACTAATCACATCTGCAACAACCCCATTTCCAAATAAGGTCACATTCTAGGGTGCCAGATGTGAGGGCTTCAGGATATTAACTTTGAAGGGAGGCAAAGCAGCCCATAGTCACAGGCTCCTTTCCATCCTTCAAGCTGCAGCAGAAGAGCCACATCCCCAGAGAAGCTCCGCTCACTACCCTTTCCGACCATCTCCACCACCAAACTCCACCTGTCTCACCAGTCACCATGGTCAGCCTTTGATGATTTCCTCATTTCTTTCTCCTGACCACTAATATTAGGAGCTCCACTAGTGGAGGGTTTCAGGGATCACGTTTGTCCTGCCTTTTAATGTATCTCCCAATGCCAAGCACACTGAATGGTATCTGTGGCTGGTGCTGTGCTGAGCCATACTGAAGCCGGAGGTAAAAGGAAAATTCAATACTAATCCTTTCTTTATTTAAATTTTGGATTTTATTCATCAAGATTTTTTTGCATTGATTTAGACTTTTTAAAATATTGCATTAAGCCTTGACTGGTGTGGCTCAGTGAACCAAGCACTGGCTTGTGAACCAAAAGGCTGCTGGTTCAATTCCCAGTCAGGGCACATGCCTGGGCTACAGGCCAGGTCCCCAGTGGGGGATGTGCAAGAGGCAACCACACATCAATATTTCTCTCCCTGTCTTTCTCCCTTCCTTCCTCTCTCTAAAAATAAATAAATAAAATCTTCAAAAAAAATTAAAAATAAAATATAACATTAAAATATCATTTATTTTTATTACTAAGCTTTTGGGTGCTCCCTTATATTCCGTGCCTGCGGCAAGTGCCTTAGTCCCCTCACCCTCATCCTTGTCCCTCTGTACCACTGGAAATGAAGAAAAAAGAAAACATGTTACTTAATCAGCAGGGACAGAGAGATTCTTCTCATTGTGCAAGGCAGCAGATTGACACAGGACCCTCCTAAGTAGAACCGGGCTGTAGTGAACTTGAGGCAAACATTGGGCCCTAGAAATATAAGAGGGACATATCACCCTTTGCAATTCCCTGTTTCTCGTAGCAACAAAGTTCAGTTTATTTTTGTCCTAGAAAACCATATTCTCCTCTTGCTCTCTGGCCTCAAAGCGCATCCTGGGCCCAGTGCAAACATCACTCCACTGCTGCCTGGCCTGGAATCCGGAAAACCACGTGGCGACACAGGACTCCTGGTGCCAGGAGGTCTTGCCTCCTGCCTCTGAGGTACTGACACACCCAGGGTGGGGCCAGGCCTTCTGAAACAACCTGTGTCACTGAGTGGCAGGGATTTCGGCAGAACTGTTTAAGGACTGTTAGGCCTCCAGGTAAGAAGGATGCTCAACGCACCTTCCCAGGGCTGCAACTCCTCAGCCAGTTTCTCCTCAGGGCTTTACCATGTTCACTCAGCTGCCCCCTTGGAGCCTCACCCTCTCCCTGCGGCACTTCCCCTCGTCCCTCTGCTGCAGGCAGAATGAGCCGTGGTGCTGTCGGAACGGGTTTATTCCTCCAGCTCCCCACAAGACTTTATTTCCCCATTAAACATCTCCCCATAACCCTGTTTCTGGGTGATAGATTGCCCAGAAAGGCCAAGAGTGAGGAACATCTCCTCGGTGTTGAGCCAACTTCCATGCCAGTGGTGTTCAGAGCTGGGAGGAGGGTGCTTCTCTGCTAGGTCATTGTTCGGGGAGCTAGCCCAGGAGCTGCCCCATCCCTTAGCGTGGAAGATGTTCACACAGAAGCCTGGGAAATGGCAGAAGCCCGAGGCCTGCATACAGAGCAACTCGATAGTGCAGGGGAGTCCACTGCTTGAAGGGTAGCAGCTCTGAAGGTATAGGACCAGCTTTGTCTCCTTTTCCAGAACTAGCAGTTTCTTGAGCACTTAAGGGCCCGCAGCTGCTTCCAGTGGAGTCTGATGATGAGCCAAGCTGGCAGTGGGGCTTCTAAAAGCCAGGCACTTCCCCCACTTGGAAGGAGTTGGGAATTTGAATTACCCTGTCTTTGACATCAAGAGATGTCACTAGAGGCATCATGGTGTCCTAGATCTAGACCCAGAGCCTTGCTTTTCCCCTCTAAAATTCAGTTTTATTGACTCTAAAATAACAGTGCCACCTCCTATGAATGAGCTGTGAGAGGTAAGTGTTTAATGTACGTGAACGTGCCTAACCTGCTCTGTGAATGCAACGCACGCCCACACACACACGCCCACACACACACGCACCTCCAAGCAAACCAATGGGAGCAGTCATCCCACAGAGCTCGCTCATCTGGAGCCTTCCACTCTCATGCCCAGCCCGATCTCCCAGATGCCCAGGGATCTCCTTCTTGTCCATTCTACTGGCTGTGCCTAGGCTTGAGGGAAGAGTATGTAGGCACTCTGCACCTCTCCTTCCTGTTTCTGGGCTGGGTCATTTTGGATGCTGACTTTCAGACCTAGAGTTCTATACATCTCCGATAAGAAATCTCCCTGCCTTTGCTGGGCCTTCCACCATGTTTGAAGCAAATGCATCAGCGGCCAAAACAGGAGAGAAATGTTTAGTTTTCCCTTTTTATCTCTAACAGACAGCCATTTTTTCCAGATTCTTGACCCATAGAGTTTCCACCACCTGATTGGTCAAGGGAGACAAGGGTGATAGAAAGACTTGGGGGCTCTGGATTTCCCAGGCTCCAGAAGAAAGCTCAGTTTGACTTTAAGGCATCAAAGTATGAGACTCTAGAAGAGACAAATAGAAAGGAGTACCAGAAACCCGTCCAGGCAAAGGGTGCCTCCCTCCCATGTCCTGAGCACACAGGAACGAGAAGACAAGAGTCAGGGGTTGGAAAGCACCTTAGGAGTCAGCCACTTGGCTTTCTCATGCAATGTGGAACACCATTCCTCACTCAGTCGTTAATTCAACAAGCAGCCGTTGCTTATCTAATCTTTGCTTTTGGATTTGGTGATAGAAAAGGAAGCCTACCACTTTCCATGACTGGATGTTCATACACAAATGAGAGAATTTTGACTCATCATTTCTTTTAAAGATTTCACCTACAATGTAAGCTCCACGAAATCAAGGCTCATATGTGTTTTACTCCCTGCTGCATCTCCTGTGCCTAACTCATAGTTGTCACTCAATAAATACTTGTTGAATGAATGAATGGGTGGATGAATAATTGACTGAAATACCCTCATGGAAGAAGAGAAAACCTTCATACCTCAAGGGCTCTGGGCACATGACCAGGGGACTGAGCAATACGAAAAATCATTGGAAGTCTCAATTGTTGTCTTAACAATTCATGCAAAAATTACACTTTGTATCAAAATATATCGTTGTTTATTTTATTATATAAAATAAGTTTTTTATTTACTTACCAAAGAGTACAATTTGTGTGTCCCTGTGGTTTTGCCCCAGGCACACTGCCACATGTCCCAGGTGGTACACACAGCCAGGTTTGGGAGCCTGGTCCCAGGTGATTTCCTGATTCCACCCCTGCACCCCGTCGCCTGCATCCTGCACCCAGCTTACGCTCCGTGACTCTTCCACCCCACAGCTACCTTTGCTCTAATCTAGCCCAACGTGCCCCACGGTCTGTTCTCAGGCAGAGCCTTCCAGGTGACAGTAGGAGGTAGCACTCCTCTTGCCATTTTTCTGTCATTTGTAAAACTCAGGGCAGACCATGAATAATTGTTTTTTCTGAAGAGGGATTGATGATCCGTCTTTCTTGAAGCTATTACCGGGCTGGACTGCCAAGCGGATGAGTGTTAAGAGGAGAAAATAGGGCAGCAGCCAGGGTGCGGAGTGAGCTCAAGACAATGGAGTCAGGGCTGCTGAGAGGTCAACCCTGGCAGCCAGACGATGAGTCACCTCGGTCCTGAAGGAGAATCACAAGTCATTGTCCTCTTGCCCTCCGTCCACTGCTGCTCCACGTGCTGCCTCAGCTCAGGCTGGACCTGGGCACTAAAACTGTCACTGCCGAGGAGACCTTGCCCGTGGGTGTGGTGGCCAGCCACCCACCCGTGTGGAGCAGTGTACGAGGCACCGAAACTCCCAGCCAACAGCATGCAGCCCGTCGTTGAGCAGCCACCTTGAACTTGTTAGGAACCTGGCGCGGTGCAGGGCCCTCAGGGCGTGGGCCCTGCCCCCAGCAGCTCACAGCCAGAAATGCCTGCATCCTGCCTCTGACCTGGACTAGCAGCCCACGGTCACCCCTGTCATCTGAGGCTCCACGTTAGACTGGGAATGTTGCACTCAGAAGTAAAAATCAGTCCCTGTCCGTGCATAGTGCCCGTGGTGTGCCGAGCACTCCTGTGTTCATGACATCATTTCATCCTTAGAAGTATCTTATGAATTTATTTTAGAAATGGAAACTTAGCTATTCGACAAGAGATTCCTCCAAGGTCACAAATCTAGAAAGCAGCAAGGCTTCAATTTATACCTAGAATTTTGTAAGACCCGAGCCCTTTCTCTTTTCTCTGCCCCTGCCTGTGGGGAAAGAGGGCCGGGCGATGGGACTAGGACTAGGAAAGGGAGTCAGCTGGCAGGAGGTCACCACGGGTGAGCCACCAATGGCAGCCAGAGGGCCCTGAGGACAGGAACTTGCCCAAAAGGGAGAAGTGCTGTCGGTTGAACCTGGGACGTGTTTCTTCCTGCTTCTTCCTGGGGCCAGGCCAACTATTGATAAACCCCCAGGTGTGATTAAGGGCCTGGGCTCTTGGGAAGTAATGATGTAGAGGTTAATTAGGTGGCATTTATTTTGTTCGTTTCTTTGAATCTTTGTTTCTTTGACTGCATATGCAGTAATACTGGCTGGTCCTGGGAAGCACATGACCGAGGAGTCTGCCATGTGTTTTCTTTCTTCTCCACTGAGGAACAGCTGCGTACCTTCCTCTGCTCAGCAGCTCTCACTGTGGTTAGAGAGGTCCACGCCCCCAAACTTATCAACCATCCCTCAGACAGGGTGGCTGACTGACCAAGTGTCCCATTTGCCTCCCATGTCCTGGATGGGATTCATATTTCCCATCATTAAAACCCTTCTTATGCCCTTTTGTTATATACCTTAGGTCTCTCTTTTGATTTGGTTTTCCTGGACTACTTACCACGGAATTGCTGCCCTCTCAGTGATAAGGAAGGTGCCCAATAGTGACCTGATCATCGTGGGGGGGGGAGGGGTGGGGGTGGGGGGGAGGAGAGAGCTCATGTTACTTCTATACTCTCAGGCTGAGGTAGAAGAGCTTCCTCTGAAACTACTGAAATCCCCAAGGTGCCTTCCTATGAGGTTCTTCAGGTGGCCAAGATGGAAAGACAATTTCTCACACACACACACACACACACACACACACACAACACAGCCCATAGAATCTGCACAGTGAGTGAGTGCATGGCTATCCCGGCAGGACCAGGATTGGGTGTGGCATTGGTTCTAAACTCCAAACAGCACTTCCTTTTCCCCAGCCTATCTCTCACAGAGAAGACCTGAATTCCGTTTCCTTGACAACCAGTCTCCCTCTCTCTCCATATTTTTTAATGCTGTGATGATAAGGTGTATTTAAACCCAGCAGCCATGTTCCCATGGTGATAGAAGACCCCCAGTAAGTTGCCATGGGAACAAGAAATGGCTTTAAAAGAGAACAAAAGTAAGTCGGCTTTGGCAGGGATGACAGCAAAGTTAGAAGCAGAGAGACTGGAGACTATGGATCAAGAAGGCATCAGTCAGGGATGATGGTCCAGCCTGTTCTATCCGAGGCCAGTGGGAGGTCGTGGGGGTGGTGGGGGTGACGCCAAGCTTCCTGCCTGCTCTGCTCACAAGAGGACCTTGAGCAAAGCAAGGTGACTGCTGGAATTTAAAGACAAGTTCTCTCCATTTGTTTTTATTTGCTATTTACTCCTTTCTCTCTCTCTCTCTTTTTTTCCTGAAAGGTCTTTAGGAAGCAGAGGCACTGGATGGGACAGCTTCAAAGTGAAGACCAGAAGGATGAGGGCACTTGTTCTCTTTAGTTGCTCCAGGACATGAAAGAAAGTGTCCTCTGAGTTCTGAGATCTGGTGCCCTAGAGCCAAGCAGAGTTTTTCCTATTTTGTCTTTTCCCCAACATTTTGTAATTTCCAAACATACAGCAAAGTTGAAAGACTTTTACAGTTAATACATGTATATCCACCCCCTAGGTTGTTCCATGAATATTTTACTATGTTTGCTCTGTCACATATCTACCCACCTGTCCATCACTCTTTCCCTTGACTGACTTCACACGGCTTATGGAACTAGGATTCCAGCCAGGTCAATCCCCTTCCGAAGCCACTTTCTTTTCATTTAGGGTGACCAACCACCCGTTTGCCTGGGACTAAAAGGGTTCCTGGGACTTGAGACTTTCAGTTTTAACATCAATACAGCCCAGACGACTTGTAACCCTAACTCTTGCATTGCATATTTTGAAGGATTTAAGGTATGGTTAAGGGGGAAAGAGCACCATGTAAACAAACAAGTGGTAACTTCATAAGTAAACAACTATGAGTTCAGAGAGAGACAAAACCAAGTCTTGGAGAGGATATGAAGCTACTGAAACTCTCACGCATTGCTAATAGGAGTGCCAATTGTTACAACCACTTTGGAACATGGGATTTAGATATGTGCATCAGTAGATGAGTGGATAAAAAAGCTATGGTACATTTACACAATGGAATACTACGCTGCTGTAAAAAAGAAAGAACTCTTACCTTTTGCAATAGCATGTATTGACCTGAGAACATTTATGCTAAGCAAAATAAGCCATTCCGAGAAAGACAAAAACCATAGGATCTCGCTCATATGTGGAATCTAATGAACAAAATAAACTACACAAACAAAATAAAACCAGAGGCATGGATACGTGAAACAGACTGACAGATCTCAGAGGGAAGGACTTGGGGGGGTAGAACTGAAAGAAATAAGCCAAAGAACATGTACGCACGTATGCACAGCCCACGGACACGGACAACGATGTGGTGGAAGTGGCTGGGGCTGGGCGGAGGGGCGAGAAGGGAAAGTGGAGGATGTCTGTGGCAGTGTCAACAACAAAAAAGAAGTGTCTACATACTCTTACCCTATGACTCAGCAATTTCACTCTTTAGTGTACCCAAAAGAAATGAGAACATATGTCCACAAAAACATGTAAAAGAATATTTAGAGCTGCTTTATTCATATTAGTCCAAACTAGAAACCATCCAACGGGGGAATGAATTCTATATATTCCTATAACGGAGCACTATAGAGCATCAAAAAACAAGAAACCTATTGACATAAGTATGGAAGAATCTTTATAAACACAATGTTGAATCAAAAAACCCAGGCAAGATTATATACTGGATGACTTCATTCCTGTGAAAGTCTAGAAAAGACAAACCTTACTTACAGTGAAAGACATGAAAGATGGGGTACACCTGGTGGGGAAGGGGGTGAGGGCACTGGACGGGTTGTACAACTTGAGTGGGAGTATTTACACATAAGCATTCCTTGAGCTGTGCGGGTAAGAGTGGTGTACAGTTTACTGCTGTATCTCAATTTAAAAGTTTTTAAAAAGGCAGACATCAAAACTCCAAAGACGAAAATTAAAATAAAAAGAAGAAGAAGAGGGCAGTGAATGCTCGAGCTGGTAGAGGAAGCTGTGGTGTGGTTGCCAGCAAGCCCAGAAGGGGCTGGAAAACACTAGAGGTGTTACCAAATTATTCTTTCACTCGGGAATTTGATCCACGAGTCTGTCAGGACCAGGAATTTCACATCACACTACAAAGAGCCAGAGCAAGTAGTTTGCTGTGGGAAGGTGCTACACTGTAAGAGTAGAAAAATCACCTCCAACTCTGCAGGTCTGGAGCGAGCCCTGAGAAAGTGGGAGGGTGGGAACCACATCTGTGCCTTCTTTGCACACACGCCCTGGATAGTCAGGGACAGCCATTTGGAGGCCTGGCCATAGCGCAGAGATTTCCTCCCAGGGATTTCTGCCCTTGAGAATGGAAAGATGTGCCAACTCACTCCGCTCACTCTGTAGCTCCCCGGTTCCACAGCAAGCCTGCCCTCAAACACGGCCTTTCTGATCCCACAGATCTGGGGAAGACCTAGGCAGGGGACAGGTTAGACCTCCTGCACCCGGGGCCCTTCCATCCCAGGTAACTCAGCTACACCATTTCATTTTGTCTGGATTAATTTTGCATTGCTGCATGATTCACGCTTCCTGTCTGGGTTCCAAAGCACATAACTAGAAGACCCCTCTGGAGAGGAGCACCGATTGTTAATGCCTTTAGCATGCCTGCGTCTGACGGTGAGAGCGGGGAGAATATATATTTTCATATTACATCTATATCCATCTATATATATTTAACATGTCATTGTGCCACTTTGTACAGGATTGTTATTTTAAGTGGAGGTTTGGCCTCACTCCAGGGCTTGATGCATCAGGGTCAGGCGGCCTCTACGGCAGCTGTAATTTTTATGCTGAGCTCCCAAAACACGATGAGTTAGCTTGGGGAGATTCTGCCACGGTGCAGAGAGCTGGACTGAGTGCCTCTTAATTGAAAGGGCATTGCTTTTAAAGCGAAGAAAAGTCTTGTCTTCTCTCTCTTTTCTCTGGTGAGGAAGAATCAGCCCCTGTCTGGGCTGAGAGGTTATTGCAAAAGAGTTTCAAGAAACACCTGTGCAAATGTCCCCGACCAAAGATTCCTGGGACACTGCCAGGGGTGGCAAAGGCAAATGGACACGTAGCCTCTGAGCATTTGTGCACCTAGAGGACGTTTAGGGTTGAAGGTAAGGACTGGCTGTTTATGATTGAGGCTCCGGGGCCTGCAGGTGAGTTAGCCCACACAGAATACTCACGTAAGGACCTGCCCCTCCTTTCTATAAAGAGGAATGATTTACAATGTCAGCTCCGGAGCATGAGGAGTCCTCCAAGGTCCCAAAGTGTCTCTTTCGTGCCCAAAACAATATACTCGGAAGCAATAAAGAAAGTAGGTAATGGATTGCCGAGACCAGAGAACACCTGGCCTTCAAACTAGGGGCTAAAAAAGCAGAAGGGGGCTTTAAATTTTTCTACAAAGGGGCATCAGAAGAACCACTCCTCTCCTCTGTCTGATATTTAGGGACCCTACTCCAGCTCCAGCTTTTCCATGCTCCCGTCTCCCTCCTTTCTCCTGGCAGGCCTGGCCCCCCAGCTCCTGGGCAACTGTCCCTGGCCCCTGAGATTCTCTTCTGTGGCAGAGCTCCTCTCCCTTCAAGTGGCAATTTACAGCCAGGGAAAAAATAGAGAAAAAAATTCTTATTAAATATGTGTAGTTCTGCTCTTTCTTTTGGTGGGATAATTCCTAACAGACCACAGCTGCCGAAGACCAACTGAGCAAATGACGGAGGGATATAAATATCCGAGATTACTGTATCTTGCATTCAGTTTTCCTGTTGCAACCCCAAAGAGCCAGATTTAATTTTTAAAAAAGACAAGAGAGGAAGCTGGGGTCCCTGGCAAGGCTTTAAATAAACAAAATGGGCTTTAGGTGCACAGTCAGCCTAATTGCCCTGTGGATGAAGGTGAATGGGTGGGTCTCTGTGTCTGTTCTCTGGAGTGTGTGTGTTTGTGTGTGTGTGTGTGTGTGTGTATGGGTTGGCAATCAGGAGGCACAAACCTGGTGAGCTGTGAAGATGAACTTCAACCACTAAACATTCTGATTTCCACACCCCTGAGATAGGACATTTGTTTACATGAGAAGGCAGGAAAGAAAATTAAACAATGGTTTTCAAATCCCTCAGGAGCTATTATGCAGCAAATGTCATCCAGCTGTTCTCCACCCCCTGCCCCAGCTCCCCATCTGCTGCCTGATTTAGGTAGGGCCGACGGAACAGGACCACTCGCCATCTTTCGGTTGGCAAGGTCCTGGGTAGTTTGGCACGTGGGTTCTGTATATACTGTGGCCTTGGAGGTGCAGTTGGCAGGATCCGGCCTGAGTGGACTGGAATCTGAGCCTATACCGTCTTCTGCACAGCGGATGCCTGGACCTAAGGCCAATACGAGTTGTACGTTGGGCCTCTCAGGGCACAGTGCCATGCTGCTCATGCCAGATACCAGGATCACTCTCCAGATCCCCTGGGAGCGGTTAAGAAAAGATCAAGACTGGCAACTTGGAAAAACTCCCAGGAGGCATCTGTCCTCTAGTCATGGAAACCAAATCAAATCTTGGGCTGGAAAAATATGGTGCATGCATATGCAATTCATTCGTCTATTCAACAGATATTTACACACCCCTGTTGGGCAGGGTGTCTGTTTCAACTTTCTGGCTTGAGCTGTATTGCTGCCTATGTTAGCTTGCTCTGTTGTCACCCTAACACAGCGTAGTGTGGCCTTAAAGGGTATGTGCAATTTCCTGTTCTGATAGACATGAAAGAATTCCACTCCTGCTGCCATTTCTCAGCTCCTGTGATACACTGCTCCACTTTAAGGTTTGCCTTCAGTTTTATTGGGCCAACTGGTTTTCAAGGAAAGGACTTGCTTCCAGTAATTCAGGCACTAAGGGACTTAGAATCTAGGTGGAAGTGGCTCAGAATGTGAATGAGATCACAGACAGGCCTCCCATCCTCCCTGGTTCCAACAGTACCTCTGGCCAGGTGACACAAACCTGGAAAGCAATTATTTTGAATTCTGGTAGCAGAGCTAGAGACTTAAATGCTCTGGAGACTCAGGGACCAGGAAAGATGCTATATATTTATTATCTTAATGATCTCTCGTTCATGACTTTTATTCCACTTCCTTGGAGAGATCTGCTTATTAGTCATCATGTGGCTACACCCTGCCAAATCTCGCCGAGAACGAAGGGCCCCACCATGGTTTTACAACTACTCTTCACCATCCCTGCTTGTAGTTTGACTATACATCCCAGAGGCAGAGGGGATCAGTTCTTTGCCTATTTTCATTATTGCTCCCTTCTTTTTTTATTACAGATGTTTGTTAATATTTCCCTTATGATTTCCCTTAGGGCTGCTTTGCTCATTCCCATGGTCTAACAAGCTGCTTTCCATGTAAAGGGAGCTCAATAAAGTTTTGTCAAGAAAATGAACGAATGAATGGATTACAAAGTGATATAAGTGACAGTGACACCTTCATAGTGCTTTTGTCCAAAAAAAGTTGAGAAGCCAGATTTTTTTTTAAAAAGTCACTTTTCCGTTTTCCTGGGATGAACGAGAGTAACCTTCATTGTGCATCCCAAGTCCTATCTAAGTAAGACAGATACATTTGAACCTTATTTGCATAGCTGCTTTAAGCCTTCCCTCTATAAAGCAGCCCAAATAGAATATTTCTGTCTAGGGAACAGAAAGGCCAATGAGATATCGATGGGCTCGCCTTTCTCATGCCACCATGGGGACAAGCAGAAGATCGCCCTGCCAGTGTCACCTATGCCACTGTCTCTGGACCTAATTTCACGCCCTACTCATTGATCATGAATCCAACTCAAGCCATCCCAACGCACATGGTGAAACACTCTGATTAGGTTTCTAAATTACCATGTTTCCAGAAGACCCCTTCAGCAAGGGAAACATGATATTCCTGGTTTAAGTCAAACAATCCTAAGCCAGACAAATGTGCCTGAAAGATTTTTCAAATCTCCTGCCATTTGCTTCTGTCACGTCATTGAATTCCCATTTCTCTTATTCTCTGCTCAGTTTCCCAGCTGCATTTCAAGTGATTATGATCTTTATGAAATGCATTGAGTGGTGTGTGTGCTAGGCACCGTGTTACTTCGTACAGTACCGGGCACCCCTGTCACCGCAACTTTATGAGGTAGATGCAATTACGGTTCCCTTTCTAAGACAAAGGGACAGAGGAGGGTAAAACAACTCATTCAAGGCATACGACCAGTGAGTATAAGAAGCAGAGTTCAAACTCAGACCTCCCTAGCTCTAAAGGCCGTTTTCTTAACCACAACGCTGTTCTCCAACAACTTGCCCTGATCTTGGAGTATCTCGCTCTATTTCTGGAAATTCAGCCCTGATATCATCTAAAAAGTGTTCCTTGCCTTATGGAAAAATTGAGAGCATCTACCCCTGCTTCTCTAATGTTGGTCCTATTCCAATCCCTACACTCCCTAGCATAGCTTTGGTTTCAGCCTAGCTTTCCTCTGCGTCCCTAACGGCATAACAGTGTTGGGCAAATAGAAGGTGCCACAAATACTTGTTCAGTTAGTTGACAGTTTGCTGTTCTTCCACCCCTTGCATGTAGGCATTCTGATACTGGGTCTAGGGTCACTACTTTGTGTCTTGAAGCACAGTTCTTGCCATTCTTCTGATTCTCTGCCTTCTGCTCGGCACATTGTCATCCACCCACTCAGTGCCCTGCGCCACCCACCACTGCAAAGTCACAACACGCTAAACCCACTCTCCTCTCTGCCTGAACTGCATAAATCCACAGGAGCGAATCTGGGAGAATTATTCAAGTGGTTCCTCTTGTGGAACACCTCAACAGATCGCCTGCATTGGAGCTCCTTCGAGGGATTTATTTCAGCAACCACTGCTACAAAGAAAACAAAGATCTTGCAAAGTATTTTCTTCTTTAGGGCGAATGTAGCCAGAGTGGGCAGACTGCACCTCTCCAGCTCCATAACCTCCTAACGGTACAGAGCCTCTCAGGAACCCAGGATTTGGGAGGCAACCCTCTGCCGAGTGTATGCCTTCCTGCTCTTAGCATCACTGACCAGCACTTCCATCTGGAGGCAGCCTCCGTTTCTGCTCTCCTGTGGCGCTGTTTTCCACTAATATGCTCATATTTCATCTGCTTTAGCATTTCGCTTTCCCAAGCCTCTTAATCCTTCATAATTGAATATATTTTATGCTGATGAGCAATGGTGTTAATCATGCCTCTGGGCCATGCCTAAAGGGACATTTATTTCATTCTTTCTTGGGCCTTATGCCAACTTGTACTTTTTTCCCACTTCTAGGGAATAAGCTCTCCACAAGGGTGGAATGTGAGGCAGAGATGAGGAAGGACTTCCTGACTAACGACATTGGAGATGCTGGAACTAAAGTAAGTATGGAAGGGAATTGTCTTAAATAGACATTTTTAAGAATGGAGACACTCTTCCCTTCATTGTCAACCTACCAGCTAAATACTTTTTTCTGCAGCCCTGGGGACAAACCAAATGATGTGTGAATTTGTCTCCAAGGCTGAGAGCTCAAACCTTTCCATCCCAGTCAGTTTCTGTATGTTCCAAAGGGGGAGACAGAACAGATGGGGAGTAAGGGAGACTTACAACCTGACTGGAATTTGTAGTGAGCGCTCACACAGTCAGCTGGGTGCCCCCTGAAGATAAGGGTGGAGACAAATGCCTGCAAAGCTTCCACTGATCCCGCCTCTCCAGACTTTCCTGGTGGCCGCCCCATTCCGCCGCATTGTTTCCCTCAGCTTCAAAGCTGAGATTTTGTTAAATTAAAAATGCATAAAGCCACAACCTTGTTTTCTTTCCATTTTAGTGCTCACAGAACTAGAAAGGATTGATATACCAGTAATAGCAGACAAGAGGAAGAAGAATTTATGACCCCAGAAGTGCTGAGGCAAAGCAATAGAAAGAAACATTTAAGTCTTTCTATTAAAGTAACTCGTATTAAAAAGTAATATGAGTCTCTGCTGGGGTGGCAGAGACCTTACTTATTTCACCAGTGATGCCAACAGTCAGCAATTTGTCATGGCTGGAGAACAGGAAACAACCGTCTTCCCCATGAATGAGCCAGTGCTCGGTGCAACCTGTCAACAGAAAGCTGATCATAATCTGGGAACACTGAGGCAGACAGTTTAAAGACTCACGTGGAGGAGAGAGGGAGAGACAGCAGCCTTGTTGTCTGGGGCTGCAGAGAAGGTAGAATTTGCCTTTCTATCTTAGTCCATAGGACTGCTGTAACAGAATACCACAGACAGCGTGGTTCAGACAACACACATTTATTTCTCATAGTTCTGGAAGCTGGAAAGTCCAAGATCATGGCACTAAAAGATTTAGTTGTTGGTGAGGGCCCTTTTTCTGACTTGTGGATGACCACCTGCCTGCTGTCTCCTTCACGAGGGGGAGAGAAAGAGAGAGAACTAGTTATCTCGAGTCTCTTCTGATCAGAACACTAATCCCACCATGGAGGCTCCACCCTCCTGACCTAATCCACCTCCCAAAGATCCCATCTCCAAATACCATGGCATTGGGGCTAGGGTTTCAACAGAAGAATTGGTGAGGGGTGGGAACAGGGGCGGCGGTGACAAACACTCAGTCCATGACAATTTCCCTTAAGGTGCCAAAATTCAAAAGTTCAAAAATAAACAATAAGTAAATTCAGCCATTAATTTCAGGAAGCCGGATTTTGTTTCTTTCCCAGTGATAGCCCCTGGAAAGTCTGCGATAATGAGGCACACTTAACTCCCTGTGTTTTCACATCCTCCTTACCAAAAAATACGGAGGACTTAGGTGTAAACACTTTGACTTTTCCTTCATTGCTAAACCCCATTTTCCTTAGCTCTTCCCTTGATCCCCAGAGAAACAGGACAAAACACAAACAGGCACAGGTTTTCCTTAGCTTTAGTTTTTTAAAACAGCAACAAAAACCTCCTTCATATGATGAATGTGTTTCTTTAGCATCACTTCATTTTATCTTTTATAAACAGACGAGTTCCTCAACCCCTGTGTATAATTACTGACCCCAGATCTGCTTCATCTGCTTACTGTCTGAATCCCCACTGCCAAGCACTCATTCTGCTGGAGCAGTTCCCATCTCGGGCACCAATGGCTTCCGGGCACCAGGTCCAAGACCCCTCAGCATCCTTTGGTGCTGACGGCACTACATCTGCTTCTCGAAATTCTTCTTCTCCTCTGATGACCTCAGAAATAATATCCTGGTTTTCCTTCACACACTTTGACAAATTCTCCTCTTCCTCCTCCTCATCCCTAAACGTGGGAGTTTCTGAGGGTTTATACTCCAGTCTCAGCATTCTCTTCTTCAAAAATTCACGGTTTCAATAATTATACCCACAGGAGTAAATAGCAGGTCACGTGGTGAACTAAACGAGTGTCTTTGTTAATATTTTATTATGCTGGTGTGTGTCATTTCCTCCCGTCCCCAGTCAGATTGTACTGCTGCTTGGTACCTTCCCACGTTAACACCTCTCTAAGTTCTCCTGCGTCGCCTGGTCTCCTGCCTGTCCAACTCAGCCCCACAGCAAGGCATCACCCCTTTGCCAGGCATACACACACATGCTCACATCCTAACACACAATGATGCATCCACAGTCTAAAGTACTAGGGCCCAACTCTTAACCTAGATCGAGGGAATAGAACGGGAGTAAAGCACACATATTTGAAGGTTGAAGTAGAACATAAAGAAGTAGAAGGGCCACCAAGGGGTAAAGAAAGTTTCCGAGTATTTTCTTGATATTCAATAACCACTAAAGGGTGGGAGGCAAAAGAAAAATCCTACTGGCCCTTGGGACCTCCAAATAGCCCCTTGGGAGAAGACAGCAAAGAGGATGAGTTTGGTTGAGGGAAATTCTCAGGTAACCCAGAATATACTCACAATGGGAACCTTTATCTCCACCATCTTTTGCCAATATTCCTTCTAACTTAGAAGTTTTCAACTAGAAAAATCAGAGGTGGGCCTGGGTACCTAAAGAAGGACAGGAGCTGAGAGGCCCAAAATAATAGGAAAGTCAAGAAGGGCAGGATTAATTCATGAGCAAACAATTCCTCCGAGGCTCAGACCCTGATCAGGTCGTTGGGGCTCTCTTTGGGTTGTTTCATTTCCGTATGTAGATTTCGTACAATTTGCATCTAGGGATGAGCATGGCCTCCTCCTCTTAGGCACTGCTCTTCATTGATGACTTCAGTGTCTGGGTATCTCTCTACTAGTATGACTATACTACTGCTGTCATTCTCCCTGGGCACTGCAATATCCACATCAGTGACCCATCTAATACAGCAGACGTTCAGTTCCTTAACCCCCTTGTTTCTGATAATAACATCCTGCCCCCACCTCAGTCCTCATTTACATGGTCACACCAAGACCTTCGCATCAACAAAACTGTACTGCCATGAAACAGTTCACATCTTGCACTCACTGACCACGCTCTAGTGCTCCCATTCTAGAGTTTCTATGACCTCGTTGAGACCTCTAATTCACTCACCCTCGTCACTGGTTTGTTTACTCTGCATTCCTCTCCTCATATCCTCACCTAGGTAGTGGCAATTGGGATTAAGAAAAAGGATATTTAAATACTTGAATGTTTAAGGGTAGGTGACTGTTGGATGTGTACAGTGAAGAAGAAGCAGACTCTTAGTATCTCACTTGAGTGACTAGTCTAGGGCGTACATATTAAGTAAGAAGGGAGGGAAGGATGAGTTTAGGTTTGGACAAGTTGAGCTGAGGTACCTGATAAACTATCTGATAAACTAGCAGGCTACGGTTGTACATAAGAATGAAGACAGAAACTAGGAAGTCATCAAGGAATATGCCTTTGTTATCTTTCAGTTATATGACAGTAGCCTCCAATTCATTCCCCTGCTTCCAGGTATGCCCCTTTCAAGCCACCCTGCATTCTGAAACACAGAGTTCATCCTGTCAGCAACCTGCTTAAAACGCTTTCCCACTTCCTGTTGGCTTCAAGTTAAAATTCGAGCTATACTGGGACTATTAAGATCTACCTTCTGGGACGTAGCCAAGGCTAATCTTCCAGCCATTTCCTATTTGCTTCCAGGTTACTAAATATGGAACACCCTCTTCTGCATCTTCTATTTAGCAAACTCCTATCCATTCTTTAAAACTCAACTCAAATGCCACCTCATTAGCAAGGCACCCATTGTTTGTTGTTTTTACAGCTTACAGCACTTACCACAACTGGTTGTATGTGTGCAAACTCATTTCATTAGACAGTAGACCCTTTGTGAGCAATGATTTACTTATTTCTCACTATTTCCTCCAAGATCACATCATAGGTTCACTATTTGTCCTGTCTGACTAAATGAGTGAACCAGAGCCAGTGCTTTGGGTCTCGACTCATGTTCTTCTCCCATGGTTTCTTTGTCAGATTAATAAGAAGCAAATTAAAAAATGGTGATAAAACAATCCCTGAGGGTTCTGGGGGAGAGGAGAGGAGAAAGTTCTGTGTTCTTATTTTTTCTCTCTTAATTTCCTATATGCAAGCAGAATGCTAGGTTAAATCATATTCCCAAGAATCTCTACCCTTCCAGATGCACAACCAGAGATAAGAAGATGGAGACAATTTCTCTCTGTCCAGAGATGTTCCCTTGGACATCTGTTGGAATTTTAAGCAACTAAGTATAACAACTACTGTTCTGTGTTACCTCCCAGGATACAAATAAGTGTGCAGGAAGCCCTGAGACTTCTGACTTTGGGGATTTCTCCCCGCGGTGTAATTTATCTGTATTTTGAAATAGAATTTCATTGTTAAAGTATGGAGAAGGGGTACAGTAATAGTCTTGAATCTACACCTATGTAACCCTGTGAAAACTGTTTGTTACTAGAACAAAGTTTCTCATTTGTAAGTAGCAGAGTTTGGACTAAATAACTTCTAACATTTATTTCAGATTTAAAAACTTACAAAGGCTCCAAGTTCTGGAAGGATTGTAATACCTACTTAAATCCAAATCAATTCTTATATCCTTTAAAAAATTAAAAATCAACACAGGAGTAAGTAAAAACACTCATAACCCCAGGCTATAGCATAAGTAAGAAGCCCAGAATACTATGCAATTTAAATTGTGCACAAGTCCAGAAATAAACAAGAGCAGCAGAGTCATCTGGAGAATGCATGCTGGAGAGGAAAGAGAAACAAGGAAGGTGGATGAGGAATAAGGAGTGAAGGAACCACAAAGAAAAAAATATCATTTAGGGTAGGAAGATGATTAGAATATGTTAGAGACTTGTTCAATCCCAGGGCTGGCTTGATTGGAATCAACTGGAAAAGGCTTGAAGATGCAAGGAGCCGAAGGAAGCAATCTTGAGTAGGGGCTACTTTCGAGGGAGAGAAAGAAGACCTTAAAAGCATGATTTAGAAGCTTAGTGGCAAAAGGAAAGAAGGAACAGGAAGGGGAAAATAACAGTCTTAGAGAAACAAGAGAATCGCCAACTCAGAAGGCACTTCAACCCCTCTCTTGTTTCAGGCACGATGTAGTAAAGAAGTTATATTACATGTCCCAGCGAGAGTGTACTCTTGAACCACCAGAATTCTGGTAAGCCTCCTCAGTCCCTGTCTACAGAAATGTCAAAGGTTACATTTAAACTTGACAACCAAATAGCAAATGCCTAAGTAGGAGAAAAGGGGATTATGGATGCCATAAAAAGTATAAAATACTAGAACAACCATCAAATCTTAAATTCTGAAATAAATACAAAAACAAAGAAAAGCAAAGAACAAATAACAGATGGAAAAGAGTGCAGTAAATACAACCTAATACTTATAGTAAATGTAGCAAATATTCAACAATGTTGGGGACAAACATGTTAGTCACATTAATATTTATAAATGTACTTTTCATGTAAAATAAAGAAAATGTCAAGTTGGCCCAAAAGCAAAGCCCAATTATATAGTGAATACTAAAGATACATATAAAATGAAGTGATTCAAAAATGCTAAAAATAACCTGATGGGCAAGTTATATCCGGCAAATGGAAACAATGAGAAAGAAAGGTTAGATTCTAACATCAGACAAAGTAAAATTCAGACCAGTGGTCTGAAATTGAAAACACAGTGGCAGCCCAAGTGCCCGTGGGAAGTTAGTCTGTTACAGAGCTGATGCTTCAAATCTCTGAGAAAAAATATGGGCTTTTTAACAAATGGCATTAGAATAACTAAAATACCTTTAGAAAATAGATAAAATTGGCTTCTTTCTTCATATTTTTACTAGAGTAAACTTCAAATGCACAAAAGATTTGAATGTAAAGGATGGAACCATAGAAGTACTAGTAATAGGGAAAGGCTTTCTAACTACGATGGGTGGTCCAGCCACAATAAAAATATAAACTGATTAGTTAACTACATTAAAAACCCTTTCATATGACAGAAACATCATCTGTGAAGTCTAAAAACAAGTGATAAGTTGGGAGACAAAAATGTACAATATGTATAACAGATAAAGGGCTAATATCCCTAATAGATTCATATTGAGAATAAATATTTTAAAACTTGATAGAAAAATTTGTTAAAATTATAAACAAACAGTTCACCAAAAAATGACAATGTCCCTTAATGATATTAAAAATGTTAATTTCAGCCCTGGCTGGTGTAGCTCAGTGGATTGAGCGTGGGCTGGGAACCAGGCAGTCCCGGTTCGATTCCCAGTCAGGGCACATGCCTAGGTTGCAGGCCAGGCCCCCGTGAGGGCCATGTGAGAGGCAACCATACATTGCTGTTTCTCTCCCTCTCTGTCTCCCTCCTTTCCCCTCTCTCTAAAAATAAATAAAAATAAAATCTTTTAAAAAAATGTTAATTTCACTCATAATGAAAAAAATAAAATTAAAACTAGGCTATTTTCTCACCTTAGAAGTTAGCAAAAATGTCAGAAGCTTGACAACACCGCTGGTGAAGCAGCAGGAGCGAAGCCGCTCCCACACGCTGCTGGTGGGAGGGAAAAAATGCGCGACTCCTGGAACAGGCACTGGGCAATAGCCAACAGAGATGCAGACACATGTGCCCTTTGACTCAGCAGTCTCACTGTCATTTACCCTGAAGATACTCCCCCCAGCAATTACAAAATGAAAACAATCACAAGGGTTTTTTGTTGCTGTTGCACTATTTGTAATAAACATTATTTGAAATGATCTAAATGTTCATCCAGAGGAGTCTGATTAATAAATGATAACACCACCACATGGAGGCCTATAAAGCTATAAGAAGGAATGAGGAAAATACCTGTGAACTGATATTGAATGATTGATGTGCTGTAAACTGAAAAAAAAAAATAGCAAGATGCATAAGACTTTTATAATACACTGGCGTTTGGGTAAGAAATAGAGGGAGGATTGAGCAAAAAAGAGAAGGGACTCAGGGACCTGGAAAACAGAGTGCTAGTGATTGCGGGGGAGAGGGAGGTATAAGGGGGATATGTGGCACTGGAAAAATACAATAAAGATAAATTAAAAAATAAATATATGTTTTATCAAAAAATGGGGGAGGAAATATATGTATTTATTTTTACAAAACAAAATATAGGAAGGTGAACCAGGAAATAGTGAAATTGTTTACCTAAAGGGAGGTTGAATAGGAATGAGGTAAAAGGATTAGAAAAGGGTTGGAAAATACACTGAGTATACTTTTCACATAATTTTGACCAGTTAATATTTTAAAAATAAATTAAATCAACAAGAAAGCTAATGATTTACATATTCAAAACATAAGCTATATCAATAAGAAAAATATCTAAAGTTTAATACACACAAAATAGTCCTAATTATATATCAAAATGATAATATAACCACATAGAAAAAAAGAGTAATTCAAGTAACTTTTGAACACAGTACATGAATTGATTCCCCCAGTGGAATAGATTCTAAGAACAAAAGGAACAGAAACATTGAACAGAAACATTGAACTTTAATTTGTTGCTGGTAGTGGTGGCGATGCTGAATTCTGATTCTATTGTGATAGGCAACCTCCGTGTTATGGAAGCGCAGAAACACCTCCTGCTTGCAGAGGGGGTCGAATGACAGGCAACCACCGTGTTTTGTCTCTGTACTTTGTAACCTTCATATTAAGCCCCTGTGCTTTGTTTTTACCAAATAAGGTAGCTAGACCTAACTTCCACATGAGGCTTCTGTAATCTTGCTTTGCCACGTAGGCAGGAAGTCCGGGGCTATTTAAACCCCGGAGAGTCAGAGTTCGGGGCTCAGAATTTGGAGTCCTTCTCCTCTGAGCCCGCGCATAATAAAGGATCATGCTCCGCCATCTTTCCCGCGTGTGAGTTATTTTTCCACAACACTATCTTGTTTGTATTGTAGTAGTAGGCAAATCTTACCTGCCAGGGTTCAAAATACAAACACAGCATGAAGAGGAGAACAGGGGAAACCCATGGCATTGGATTGGAATTGAGTATATCATTTGAAATTCATGATTATGTATGATTGATTATATATCATATGTATTTTTAAAATGCTAAGCTCTGTTCACTGAAATGGTCCAAGAAAATAATGACATCTTTGTTTCCATGGCATACACAGTATTGTGCGTTAAACTGTGTCCTTCACAAAGATATCCTGAAGCCCCAGATACCTGTGAAAGTAACCTAATTTGGAAGCTGGGTCTTTGCAAGTGCAATCAAATTAAAATGAAATCATACTGGATTAGGAAGATCCCTAAATTCAAAGTCTAGTATCCTTTTAAGAAGATAACATGTGAAGACACACAGACAGACAGCGGGAAGACTGTATGTGAAGACGGAAGCAGATGTTGAAGTGAGGAATGCCAAGAATTGCTGACAACCCCAGAAGCTAGGAAGAGGCAGAAGAGAATTCTTCTTCAGAACCTCCAGAGAAAGCAGGACTCTGCTGACACTTTGCTCTCAGACTTCTGGCCTCCAGAACTGTGAGACGGTAAACTTCTATTGCTTTAGGCCACCCCGTTTGTGGTCCTTTGCGTTAGCAGCCCTAGGAAACTCATGCATCCAGCAGCCAAATCTTGGTGTCTAAATACCATTTGACACAAAAAGAATAGGAGCTTCTTAAGAAATACCTGGTTCCAGAGACATCTTGCTATGCCAGGAAGCAAGGATGTGCTAAAAAATGAATGGGAATATGACAAAAACCCAGAAGCCAGCTCGAAGGGGCTCTCGTTAGCTAAATGTGGAAAATTTGAGTATTAGACAGCATGAGGAAAAGTGATTGTCTCTGTGATTGACGGAATTAACTGGGAAGGGACATAGGAACTTTCTGTGGTGATGAAAATGTTCTATATATTAATAGGGGTGTGAGTTACATGAATGTATATTCTTGTCAAAATTTATCGAACTGCATATTTAAGACCTGGACATTGCACTATATGTAAAGTATACCTCAATTTGAAAAAAATAATGATAGTAATATGAGTATATTATAATATATTGAACTTAAAAATGTTTTAAATTCACGAGTCCATAATGATACTAAAAAAGTGAAAGCTGAGGGAAGATAAATTCTTTTTCTTTCTACAGAAGAATGCCAGTTAGTAAACATAGAAAGAATTATAGAATTAAAAGATCTCCATTTTTCAACCACCAATGTAAATCATTGCTTCATACAAGGATAGTCAATGGATGCTAAAACATTTAGTGAATGATTCTGGAAATAAGGAAGTCAAATAGTCCCAAAGCATCACCCAACAGGTAAAGGGCAAGGTGCCTTTGGAACAAAGAAATCTGGCAGACACCAACTTTACCAAGGCATCAAACCTAACATCGGCAACAATGGCACAAGCTGACTTTATGTGCTTCCCGATGTGCTCTTACTGGGATGTGGACCACCTGTACCTCGAAGTCCGCCAAAATCCACTCATTCGAATTTCACCATGAGAAAGCATCCAAACAAATCTAAATCATCAGGCATTCTTCAAAGCCAGGGTCTAGATTCTATAAAAGGTCAGTGTCATAAAAGACCAAACAAGGAAGGGAGACTGTTCTTAATAAAAGATTAAAAAGACATGATAAGTTAAATGCAATGCTGGAGCATAGATTGACTAATGAAAAAAGAAGCTGTAAAAGACATTGAATGTTACAACAATCATGGAGAATTGGACATAGGTTATATATTAGATAAAACTATGATATCTTTCTTAAATGCCCTGAGTGTGATCATTATATTGAAACTGTATAAAAGAATGAACTTTTTCAGAAAAAAGAAAGAAAAAGAAAGCAAATGTAGCAAAAGATGTTAATGAGTGGTGAATCTACATGAACAGAATGTTGGTATTTACTGTACAACATTTTCTAATGATTGGTTTAGAATTTTTCTGAATAAAATGTTGGGGAAAATATTATTTTTAAAAGAAAAAAAACTATAATTTTTTCCTAAATTTTTGAAAAAAATTTTTGTAGCTTCCTGCCGCCTTCTTGCCTTAATGCCCCCACTATAGCTCCCACTCTCACCATATCATAGCTAGGACCATTGGAAATGTTACCTTTTCTTTCTCTAAAATAATATTTCTAAACAGAGCTTTTGTGAAGACACACCTCTGCACAAATTTTTCCAATAGGTCCAAGTTGTCCTGGGGCTAAATTCAGAATGCTTTAGTCTAGTAGTTTCATTACTTCTGAACCTATGTTTCAAACCACTGGCCTGACATTTTGATGTGAAAACTGCGGTAGCCTCAAACTTAACTCATCCAGCACAGAGTTTGACACCTCCCCCTCCAAAGCCGGTTCTCCTGCTGTGTTTTCTATTACTTAGTGGCATCATCATCCTCTCGGTCACCCCAGCTGGCCTTCTCAGCCTGCCTGTTATTCATATTCTACGCCAAGTCCTTAAGGTCCACTGAATTCATCCCATCATCAATCTCTTACATTAGACCTTCACATCTCTGAGCTCTAGCCTGATATGTCCACCAAATGGTCTCTACTGATGGAGGGCAAAGGGAAAGTAAAGACCCTGACTGATTATCACCTTTTTCACCCCCTTCTCCTCCTCCCCCAGTAGGCTTATGAGAACTGTCTCTTAGGAAGATGGCACAGCAAAGCAGTTGTTGCTTAAAGTCTCAGAGGAGAAAAGTGTCACACAGTTCACCATCTCTTCACCTGAGGCCCGAATGCTCAGTGTGACCAATGAACAAGGGGATGAAGAAAAAACAAATAAAAACCTTGGTCATAAAGCCTATTGTCCTAATTCTAATGGCAGAAAGCAGGGCAAAAACTCAGCTGGAACGTTCTAACTATTTGAAGAGAACAGGCTTTGCCTGCCTTGAAATCACCGCTTGCTGCAGTGTGCCTAGTATTCATGTTGCGTGTGTGGGCAGAAGCAAGACGGAATTGTGCCCCATCCGGCCACCCACCGCTGGCTACTGCACTGGAAGACAGATGCTCTAACGCAGGGGCTGACAAACCACGGCTGGCCGTTCAGATGTGGCCCATGCCATTATTTACAGCCTACTGGGTAAGAATAGTTTCTAAATTTTAACGAGTTATTTTAAAGAAAGAGAATATGTGGGAGAGATGATATGTAGCCTGCAAAGCCCAAAATATTTACTATTAGGTCTTTACAAAAAAAAAGGCTTACTCTAAGGTCATAGAGACATAAGTTTAAATTCCATTTCTGACCTCCAATAGCAATGAAACCCTAGGCAACTACTTAACCTCTCTTAGTCCCAGTTTCCCCACTTGCAGATGCAAATGAAACACTTCCATTCAGGATACTGAAAGAATTAAGTGAACTAATGTTAGTAATCTATTTAATATCATTCTTGGTATGTAAGCACTCGGTAAATGTTACTTATAATTGTAATAGAGAGCCCTGGCCAATTGGCTCAGTTGGTTGGAGGATTTTCCCACACATCAAAAGGTTGTAGGCTCAACCCTCAGTCAAGGTACATACCTAGGCTGAGGGTTTGATCCCTGGTAGGAGCGCATATGGGAGGTAACCAATTGATGTTTATCTCTCATATTGATGTTTCTCTTTCTTTTTCTCTCTCTCTCTGTCTCCATGTCTCTCTCTCTCCTTCATCATTAAAATCATATCCTCTAGTCAGAATCAAATATATATGTAATTGTAATAGAGAAAAATTATTACTTAAAACAATCACATCTGCCTTTTAAAGAAGACATAATTAATATTAGAGAGGATCTAAATCTTTATATAGCCCCCTTCTCCTGGGTGAGATTAATGAGTGAGAATGAAGGGAAAGTTGAAAATTTCAAAGCTTCTGCCAATTATTCCGGGCTACCAAAGAGGAGATTTGAAATACATAGTCTACGTTTAACAGAGCATATCAGTGAGATTCTGCATCTGTAAACAGGGGCTCAGAGCTGAGCAGGCCATGGGGAGGAAAGTTGATCTACACAATAAAGAGAGTAGAATTGAGTTTGAGAGAGGGAATCAGGCTTCCTGTCAGTTCATGATGGCAGTTTGAACACATGAGATCTCCCTCTTTACTGAACTCATAGAAATAGAAGAAAATGTAAAAATAGCAGAAAATAAATATATACAAAGTCATTTTGAAAAGCAAGAAACAGAACTCTCAGGAGAGTGCAAAACGAAACACTATCCCTATAGAAAGACTAATGCAATCTTGCCATTTGTGACAACACGGACGGACCTCGAGGGTATTATGCTAGGTGAAATGAGTTAGACAAAGAAAAACAAATACTGAATGACTTCACTTATATTTGGAATCTAAATAACAAAACAAACAAATTAACAAAGCAAAAAATCCCCCGCAGAATCATAGATACAAATAACAGATTGGTGGTTGCCAAAGGTGAGAATTGGGTTAGGGAAAATGGGTGAAGGGGACTAAGAAGTACACACAAAATTATATTTTATAGTTGTAAAATAAATGTCATGGGGATGTAGTGCACAGCATGGAGAAAATCGTCAATGATACTGTACTGATTTTGTAAGCTAACATATAGTAACTAGACTTACTGTGGTGACCATTTTGCAATGTATACAAATGTTGAATCACTATGTTGTATAATGGGACCTAATACCATAGTGTAGGCAAATAGTTTCTGAATGAGGACAAATCAATATGCTTCCTTGGGACAATTCCTGAGATAGGGTAAGAATTAAATCAAGAGGAGTCTCATTGCACTATAAGTCTCATTGCACTATATGGTGATCGAAGGCTGGATAGTGAACCTGCATTGCTGAGATTCCCAAGCAAAGATACACTGTTTCTAGCAGTGGGTAGAAAGGAATAGAGACAACAATTGTGGCTAAATCAATAGCCACATACTAATTGAGTGGATATGCTCCGATTTTCCCAATCATGGAGATGATATCAGTAACCAAAGAAAGGTAGATATCAATGCAATTAACCGAGTCCAGGAAACAATGAGGTTCCAAAAGCCACTGCTCTTTCTAATTAACCATACCAGGAATCAAAGGTCTATAATAATAAGATTTCAAAAGAACCTCATCCAAAGAGGCTCATTCTACTCTCTTTCCTTTGAGGAAAAGATTCAAAAGAACTAATAACCAAATAAAAATCTGATTTTATGCATATCCCAATCTAGCGGTGCTAAGGGCTTCTCAACCCACAGAGCCCTGGGACCCAGGCATGAGGAAATGTAATGTACCGACATGAGGTAACATGGGGCAAGCATAGGATAATTTATCCAGTCATAAGAAATCCTGGAAGGCCTTAGGAAAGCCAGGCACAGCTTGAGTATAACCTTTCTGTATGTCTGGTCACAGAACACCTGCACCAATAGGGGTAAAACAACCGCATTTCTTGACAAAAACTATCACCAGAAGCTCTGGGACAAATCAGGCATGAGTTAATAATGAACTTCCTTCAGGCCCCACAAAAAGAGATGCCACTCATTGGAAGCAAATTTAATACCAGAAATGAACAAATACTCAGAAGAGTATCATAACAAAAATTGGTGAGAAAACGCCACCGTGGGTGGTCAGGATTTATGAGGCTGGTAGATTAAAACGTAAGCTGCTGTCACTTCCTGGGTGCAATAGGCACTATGGAGTCTCAAGTCTTAAGTTGAAAAGACTTCCAGATCCTGTTCAGCCACATTTCTCATCTCCCAGGGACGAAAGCACCTTCTACAGAAAGCAGCCCCTACGAGGAGGCTGTGTTAGAGCTAAGGGAGAACTTGTCTTCCTACTCTGCCTGCTGGCCTGGAGCACCTCCCAGGCCCCGGAGCACCTTGTTGGCGGTGCCCTCATTGAGAAGCACGTTTCGATGACGGTGATGATCTGATGAATGAATCTCAAGATGGCTCCAACGATCCTGCCTCCCTGGTGGAGTCCCTCCCCATGATGGGCAGCGCTATCCTGTAGAGCCAATAAGATGTTGCAGAAATAATTACGTGTGACTTTTGAAACTTGGTCATAACAGACATTGGTCCTTCTTAGATCTGGGGGAAGACAGCTGCCAATTCATGAGGATACTCAAGGAGCTTAGTGAAGAAGTTCATGTGGTGAGAACCTGAAGGCCCTGCCATCAGCTAGCACCAACTTGCCAGCCATTTATATGGCATCTTGGAAGCAGGTCCTCCATCCCAATTAAGCTTTCAGACAATTACCACCCTGGGTAACATTTTGACGGCTACTTCCTGAGATACCCTGAGCCAAAACTATCCAATGAACCTACTCCCAAATTCCTGACCCACAAAAACTGTGAGGGATAAAAAATATATATATGTGTATTGTTGTTTACTTTCATTTTTAACTTGCTACACAGTAATAGATAACTAAAGCTGGCATAGACAGAAAGCAAGCAAGTAGCTTATAAGATATAGGTAAAAGCACATAAATTGTGTGAAGTGTAGATGATGAGTAAGTGCATAGCTATGAGACATATGCAGAATCCATGATATGCTAATTATAAATAATAAGTTAGTAGTCTGTATGACATGCTAAAGATATACAGAGTAAATGGAATGTATGGTGAAACAATTAAGAATGTTACTTATAGAGAGAAAGTCCTGAAAAGAACAGTCAAGATTGTGCCACCTATGGAGTGACAGCTTTGTCAGCCCTAAATCAGAAGCCCATTGGTCAATATCCATAAGGTCTCCTTTTGGCCACATGTGCTCTGAGCAAGAAATGCAAATAACACTCTTGATTGTGTAGGCTAATTGGCAAGCCATAGCTGTGGCCAAGCATACTTGTTCTTGCCCCAGGTTCCTTCTACAGAGAGCAAATTTATGCTTTGGCCCAAGGAACCTTCTGGGTATTGCTCAGATCTTCTTGCTCAAATCTCAATTCTATCCTCATAACCACATCATCAGCGGGAAGGCTGATGTAGCCAAGGTGGCGGATGGAGGCTACCACTGCATCGAGGTAATTTCCCACATGACAGGGACCTCGGGAAAGTCACTTCACTACTCTGATCCTCAGTTTTGTCATTGAAAAAATTGAGTTAGGGCTATATATCCTGTATAGTACTGTGAGAACAAACAAGATACTTGTGAGAAGGCATAGCAGAGTGCCAGGTATAAGGTAGGACTTACCAAAAAATAGTTCCTCTGCCTCTGTGTGAGCCTGTACATTTTGTCATTCATATCCTCATAGAATTGCTACAGGATTAAATAAAGTAACATTCCCAGCACAGGGATTGACACACCATAGACAATCAATTTTAAGTTTCTATCTTCTTTTCCTTATAAATTAAAAAAAAATAATAATAAAAGAGTATAATAGCTGCCTCGGTGATACAATTTCAAAAATGTGGGGAATCCCTCCATCCTTACCACAGACTCAGTTACATCCCTCACCTACTTCCCCCACACTCATTCCTTTGAAGGGTTAGAGCTTTTGTTCCTTCATGGAGAATTACAATTCGTCCTGAAGGAGGAAGCCAAAGGACTTAAATTCACCCCTAAGACACAAATGACGAGCAATAGATCCTTGCACCGAGAAGATTTTACAGGGAGAGGGGGGAGGGAGTAAGAAGACAGGGTTCAGAGGAAGAGCATTCCGAGGTGAGAGACCAGAGAAAGGCCTTCAGAAGGAGGTCCTGGATGTGAAGGTCACAACAAAGACACACTTAGCATTGCAGGTCTGCCAAGAAAGGGCCTGGGGGCCAAGAGACCTCCTCCCAAAGAGACCTCCCTCATACAGCCCCTCCCTCACACAGCCCTCCCTCACACAGAAGACCCTCCCTCACACAGCCAGCCCCTCCCAGAAGATGAGGATAGGCACCCTCAAGGTTACAGGGTCAACAGGAAAGACAGGAGCATCATCTACAGAAAGGAGTTAAAATAAATTTAAATAGTCCACCTCCTGAAGAAAAGGCCGCCCTTTTTCCTTCTTCGGGTTTCTCCTTGGCCTCAGGAAAAGGAAAGAGGGTTGTGGGATGTGTGGCTCAGATCACAAGTGGCCTCTAGTAGGTGCCGGAGCAGTCTGGCAGCCGGAAAGGGAGCAGAGTTCTGTGAAAAGTTCCAATTACAGATTTTAGCTTCACACCTTATTAAGGCTGTGCCCTGGCCTAAGTCACATCTTAGTCATAGTCACCAGAGTAAAATAGAGATCATCACATAAAAGCAGAGCAGATTTACCTGGAAACTGACAAAGCTAAGCACCCCCACCCTCATGTCATGGCCCCCATTTGCAGTGTTCTAGGGGAAGGGTGAAGCTGGATTGCCAATGGGGAGTCATTTGCATGTAAGCACTTCCAATAACTGTCTAGTGTGATCTCAGAGGAGACTGACTTTCCAAGGCTATAGTCATTTTGTGTGTGTGTGATTCATTTTGTGTCATACTAAATGAATATTCACTTTTATATCTAATTTTATATATATATATTTTTTTCCCTGAAATCCCCTCTCCCCTAAATTGTGCCAGCTTCAGATCTCACAAAATCTAGACCTACCCCTCAGGGGGTTGTTTTGCGGATTAAACAAAGTGGCCAAAAAAAAAAAAAATTGGTACAGATAGCTGGAAATAACTGCTTATTAAATCTGATTCTGAGGTTCCTGCTCAGCACCTCTCTATGCAGGTGAGGTGGGGTAGAAGAAAGGCGATCAAGAGACGCCCAGCCCCCAGGTTGAGGAGCAGACCTTGGGGTTGGCAGGGAGCCTGGCACTCTCCTCTCTCTACCCAGGGCCCCTCTGGTCAGACAAGGCCAGGTGATGTAGCGACTTGATTCCATGGATAAACATCCAATGCCGCCTGCTGGAGGCCCCCAGCCTCGTATTACTGTTGACACAAAACAGATACCCTTTCTCTAAGCCACTGTGTATATTTTAGCCAAGTGTCCTACATAAATCTCCCACCCAACCACCAGACTCTCTGGCTGCTACAGAAGTGACCAACTAGAAGATAGCCTAATAAGGAGTGTGCTGCAGAAACTAGGGTATCTCCATAGGAAAGGCGGCTCGAGGGCACTGACCAGGAAACATTGACGTGAGACTTTCTGAAATGGAAGGTCAAATTGAGATTGAAAGCGGCTTCAGCCAAAATAAGGTTCTTTTCAGGAACTGTGTCTCAACCAGCGGACCAGGTCTATGAAATATAGGTTCAGGTCAGCTGGGGTTCAGAGAAAATTCTGATATCCTGGTAGAGTAGTTCTAAGAAATATGTAGGCTTGGTTCCAGTTCAAACTCATTCTTCAATAGGGGGTTTTCAGGAGAAAAATAGAAAACAACCTTGTAATCACTTTGTGGTTCCATAAATTAATATTAGGGCTTGGTTCAGAGCTCAGCAGTGTTGTGTGGTAAGCTGTGGTTTGGGGTTCATGGTCTGGCAGATGTCCCTGATTGGAAGGCCTCGCCACCGGGAGAGCTGTGGCTGGAAAAGTGCACGGGAGCAATCTTGCAGTTGGAGCCAACAGCTGAATCCAGTTCACCTGGACTCAGCAAGAGGCAGTTCAAACACGGTTCCCCCCAGCTATAGATTTTGGACTTTCATTATTATTACTTTTTCTCTGCAATAGTCCTGCCATGCATCATAAATAGCCCAGCTCAAAGTAGTTGTTATTTTAAATAGTAATTAAAAAGAGTGAGAGTCATCTTCAGGGAATGGAGGAAGGGAGAGGGCGTCCTTATATTTAGATATTCTGGACTTGATTATAAATCCTAGAGCTCGACCACTCTGTGGGGAATCTTGCTTCTCTAGGCTTGCCATTTTGACATGATTAACTGACTACTGCCATCTAGTGGATTTGGAGGACTTTGATGATCCAGCCCCAAATGGACACAAAGTGGGGCATTGATTTGAGAGAAGGGATGCTTAATTACAATGGCAGATCTTAGAATGGCCTGTAGGTAGGATTATGGATCCATCACCCTGGGATATCCCTGTACATAATTTCTTCTCTTTGACAAAGATTAAAAGAGAAAAATGAGAAGTTTAAAAATCTAGTGCCTGTGGGTCATCAATGTTCTGATGTTTATTTGGTAGTTGAATCAAAACTGCCATTCAGAGCCTTGTAAAGACTTAGTCATTGCTAATGCTATGGCTAAGAGCCTCACTGCTCTATTCTGAGCTCTCCACGCAGGCCACGGTGGACAGAGCAGATTCTGGGTGTAGCTTGGGTGAAGGGAGAAAACCCTTTAGCTGGAAAACGGGCAGCTGGGTCCCTACAGCCATTCTCAGATAGGGCTGTTCCATAGTGTCCAGGCAGCTCCCAGGGCTCAGCCCCCTTGGCAAGGGGTATGCCCTTATATGGGGAAGAAAAAGAAAAGGGGCCTTGTCTAGACCCCAGAACTTCCCTCTGTCAAAGCTTCTGATTACTTGGGGTGGTTGTTCGAAGGACAGACAAGTAGATGTTTGGGGACAGAGCCGATCAAAGAACTGCTAATCTGGAGTTTTCAGAGCTTAAGAAGGAATCAGATGAACTACACAAGGAATCACGAATGTGCTTAAGTTGGTGTTTAAAATGGACAAGAAGCCTGGTATGGCCCAAAACATTTGAATCAACAACCACATAGGGATGTAGACTAAATATACTCAAAACATTTGGATGAGGTCTGCAAAGATTTCCTCGTCAGTTATTGTAGCTTCATTTTCTCCTCGGTTACAGCCTCTCCCTTGTCTAGTGAGGCTGTGAGGTTTCTGTCCGGAGTTGGGAATAGAAGCAAATCACAATCTCCCAACCTCGACCCAGGCTCCAGTTTTCTCATCTAGAAAATGAACTGGTAACTTCGATTACCCCTCAGATCGCTCCCTGCTGAATTTGAATTCTTCAAGTCCACATTTTTTAATGACGTTTATTCAAGTTTCTGCTGAAGTGCACACAAGATCTGAGGATGGACTGAATCTTGGCTTTTTTACTATTACTTGGAATGTTTCCCAAAGAGTGTTCATGCAGAACAGGAGGTTGATAATCACTTGAATATAAACTCAAGTGATTACCAGGTACAGTGTTATAACAATTTTTGTGGAGAGAATCTACTGATAAGACAGTCTACCTGGGTTCCAGCATGCCCCTCACTCATGTGTGACCTTGGCAAGTCATTCATTCACTTAGACTTTGCTTTCCACATCTAAAAAAAGAAAATAATAACCCCCTATCCT
The DNA here is from genome assembly GCA_004026765.1 of Micronycteris hirsuta. Taxonomy (NCBI): domain Eukaryota; kingdom Metazoa; phylum Chordata; class Mammalia; order Chiroptera; family Phyllostomidae; genus Micronycteris; species Micronycteris hirsuta. Next base: position 18,084 of record PVJI01012505.1, on the reverse strand, counting down.
ATCTTACTCTCAAGATTGGTGAGAGAAAGAGAGAGAGAGAGAGAGGGAGGGAGAGAGAGAGAGACATAAACAGAACAAGAAGGGCGTCCTTACAAAGCTCAATATGAATTTAAAAGGCCACGTTTCTGTTTAGGTTAGGTTAAATCTGTTTAATATTATAAATGTCTCCCAGATGAAACCTATCAAACAAACAGCTGAATAATCCATGCCTGAAAGATCACAGAATTTGCCTTTGAAACAAAAGCTAGGCCAAGCCTGAGATAAACCAGTCACTCTAGCCAACAGGGAAACTGCCCCTTCTTTAGGCCTGGTCCTTGTAGTCTTTGAAGCCCTGTTGCCTGTAATTGAAGCAGGGAGATGGAGATAGAAGACGGCCTGGAACCCACTGACACGCGGCTTTCTGAGGATGGTAATGAGGAGAGCTGGAACTCACATTTTTATCTGGAAGATCTGATTATTGCTTCTCCACCTCCACCGTAAACCTCTCCGTGAAAAAACAAAAAAACCAGAAAACTGCAAGATGTGATTAGTAATTGTCAATAACATTTGTGTCATTTTGATGCTCTGACTCTATTACATTAATTGCTTTCCACTCTACACTTTATTTTAAGGTGAACATTAATTGATTCCCAACTGTAATCACAATTATGGTGAGCTATCCTGATTAATGGAAGATGTGATTAATAGGTAGGAAGGTGCAACTGTTTCTCCCTCCCAGGGAAAAGATGATGTATGCTATCATAGCTCCGTTGCATTTTCCCCAAGAATTCAGAGCTAATGCATAGCCATCAATTACCAACTTCTATTGTTCTGCCCAGTTGACTGGACACAATTTCCATTCGGCCTGTCCTGTTTCTCCTTGCCCACTAACTGCTCATGCTTTCTTGGGGAACTGTCTTGTTCCAGACCCCCATTGTTCCAAAGATAAGAGAGATGCTAGCATGTCAGCTCTGAATTCTGAATCACCACTTCTGGTGCAGTTAAGATGGGCGAAGTGATGAGTGTGTACGCCCAAAGCCAGACCCAGAGAGGACATAGTAGTAGGCAAAGGAGAAAGACTGTTGCTCAGTGGTGTACTTCAGTGGCTAGCATCATGTCTGGCACACAGTAGCTCTTCACCTCATGGTATTTGAAAAGGAGGATGGGGAATACAGTTTTTCTTTCCTCCTTATGCCCTTTTGCTGTCCCAGCTCCCTGGCTGCTGGTTGCCCCATGGCGTTCCTGGACGCCGCCCCACCACCCACCCAGCCTTGTGCTCCTGAAGAGGAGGTGCCTCTCCGCACCCTACCATGTTCATCTGTCCTGTGTCATGGTCTGTCAGGGCCTGGCTGGCAGACAGGGTAGCTCATCTACATGTATATCTACATGTAGAATTAGTACAAACCAATGTGCTAATAAGTTTGATAGCTAATGCTGAGATAATTAACTCTCCCCAGTCATCCTGTAACCGGAACCTTGAATGCTCTCCTTTATGACTCCTTCACACATGGGTCTCCACATCCTTCCTTCTCTGGACAGCACCTCCCCGCCCCCCACCGAGCCCTGCCTCCTGCTTGGCCCCTTCATATGCCAGTCACAGATGTCCTGTAACTGAGTCACCTATTGATCCAGTGATGTGTGTGTGTGTGTGTGTGTGTGTGTGTGTGTGTGTGTAGAAGCTTCAGGGTATTTGGCACAGAGAGCTAGAAGCCTTGTTTTGAAGCTGGAATGCCTGACAGACATGGAGGCTTCCCTTGAGTATTTGTTTACTTAGGATGGCTGAGAAAGGCCTCTCATGGAGAATTTTTGTGGGGAGCTTATGTTTGCGGTCCATGGATAGTGTCCAAAATTCATATTTCTGTGCCTTTCCCAGGGGCAGGGCAGTCCTCTGCTCTGTCATCTATCTGGTGAGATTCTACACACCCCTCAGGGTTCAGCTTTAATATAAGATCTTTACAGCCTGGGTGTCCTTCTGGCAGGCAGATCACACTGTCCTCCTCTGGGCCCTGAGGCAGCCTGGCCCCACCTCTACCCAGTCCACACAGTGCAGAAGTACCACAACCTTGTAACCCAGATGTCCATTGTTCCACTGCCGTGCCAGACAAATGTCTAAGCCCCTGAAGACCTGAATGCCCAAAGACAGCCAGCAGAGGGGGTGAGTGGGGGCTGAAGTCCAGCGTTCATTTCCTGCCTGCAGGACAGAACCTTTCTTTCCTATAAATACAGAGCCCTGGCCCTGGCTGAGCCAGACCAAGGCTGCATTGTTTCCTGCAGAGCCTGGAGACACAGTTGAGCTCACAGCAGCCCCACTCTGGTTCTGCAGGCATCATTTTATTGACATGACCCTTGGGTGTGACCTCACTGGTTTTCATGATCACATTTAGCATTTTGTGGCTCTTTTGCAGACTTCACTGCCAATTTTGCAGGGAGGAAGATGGAGAGTCCTGCATCTTCTATATTGTAGCACACAATCTCACTCATCCACTGGCCCATTAGTGTTCTCCCCACAATGGTTCACGCCTACTAAGAGCACAGCCTCCCTTCTTCCTGGCCCAGCCCCATGCAGAAGCGCCCCTGGGGCCTGTCCCATCCCTTCTTCCTCCCTACACCCATCTTATGATCTAAGACCATTCCAGCTCCTACCTGAAATGTGTAAACTGTCTTCCATCACAGTCCGCAAACAAGCTTCAGCTGCCAGGAGGCACCTTTCCCCATTTTACTATTTGCTCCCAGGCCCCACCCTAGACTACAATAAGTTTCTTTAAATGTCCTTTTGCTATAATTTTATGAGTTAATTTGTTCATTACAATATGGGTTCCATGAGGGCACAGGTTGTGTATTACCTGTCTTTGTCTACCTGGTCTGACTTAGATTCAAACTCCAGCTCCTTTGCATACTGGCTGTGCGACCTTGGGCAAGTTGCTTAACTTTTCTGAGCCTCGGTTTCTTCATCCATAAAACAGAGGCGAGAATCTTGCCTATTTCAGAGGGCCCAATAACCCTCTCATTCAGTTTTGAGGACTGAACGACCTGATGCACACACGAAGAGCTTGGCATGTAAGCTTTTGATAGATGTCATCAGTGTGTTCCTGGGCACACGGCTGTACTCTCCCCCACATACACGGAAGTTGCCATCACGCACAGGGTGATGTTAGGTCCATCCCCATCCTCCCACGACAGTCGCCATGAACAAATACTCAAATGACTTCTAAGAGAAAATCACACCAGATATATGCTTATACGTAAAGCCCAGGAACTGCTTTGTATGAGCCTGGCTCTTGCCCGCATGCGTTGGTTTAGTCCAGGCTTGTACATTTTAAGGATCTTTAGCTGCTGGTTATTCCTTCACCCTCAAGGCCTTGCTATTATGGTTTCATAAAAGCTCAGCCCTTCTAGGCATAGGAAGCTGTAGGTTAGGGCCTGATGGGTGGTTAATAGAGGTATGTGGTATGTGTATATGAAAATATTTAACCACCTCAGCAGAACTGAGATTCAGAGCTGTGGTCATGTTGTTACAGGAAATTATCTCACACCAGCACAAAGAGAGTGGCGGGGTACGACCCTTTATTTACGTGCGCGGGCCCAGAGGAGAGATTCCAACTCCAAATTCTGAGCCCCGAACAAAGGAGAGGTAGCCTGTTATATACGTACAGGCAGGGGTGGGAAACTACGTGGCAAAAGCAGATTACAGGAGCCAGGAGCGGAAATTAGGTCTAGCTACCTTATTTGGGAGACAAAGAGCAGAGCACAGAGGCTTGGGATGAAGGTTACAGAGTACAAGAACATTCAGAGATAAAACCCGGAGGTTGTACGTCATTACCCCCACTCCCTTTTTCAGGCGGGAGGTGTTTCTGCGGTTCAGCAGCACGGAGGTTGCCTGTAACAATGTGCTTGAAAAATTATGTACATGTTGGGTCCCTTTAGCAAGGGCCTTTCTCTGAAGGTGCCATAGAGACAACGGAATCATTTTCAATTTGGTTCCGTTCCACAGATTTTTATTCAGCTTCTACTAAGTGCCCAGCACTGTGCAGACAGTCTGATGAGCAGCCTTCTATGACTGCAATACTGATGCACAACGATGACAACAACACAGCATCTGAGATTCCTTTCTCATGCATCTGGGTGATCTGGGATCAGTTGCGCTAAGTTGAACTTGGTTGCAGGTCTGTGGGTCTGCTGGGGACTATGGCATATATGATTCTCATCCTCTGTGGATCCATCAGCTACTCCAGGAATGTTCTCCTCACATCCTTGGCAGAGAGGAAAAGCTCAAGCCCAACCATACAGCCCTCTGCTTTGTCATGTGCAGTAATGTTCCATCGGCCAAAACAGTCACATGGCCAAGCCCCAAGTTAAAGGGCAAGAAGGTATTCTCCTACTATAAGGCCAAAGCAAGTGCACGGCCAAGCCTAAACTCTATGGAGTGGGGAACACACCATCACCAATGTGATACTGGCAGGCAGGAATATTTCTGCACAATAGTTTCATCAACCACTTGCCCTGGCTGTGCCTAAGTGTAAATAGAGCTTCACCTGAACCCAGAAGTGAGTTGGGGCTTTACCAAGAAGAATTGATTGTGTAATGTGATTTTGACTTTTTATGTTGTTGTTGCTTGTTTATTTTTAGTTACATTGGGGGCAAACAGATCAAGGAAGAGGCAGGGCTAGTGGTCAGAGCTGGTGTTTTGATTCTTTTTCTGGATTCTAAAAGTATCTCACTAGCAACACAGGTTACAGCTATAAGGTTTCAAGCAGTGAGGTGCTGTATGAAGCTTCAATTTCTCATTGAAAGTGGTTGTTTTATCCTTTCCAATTTAGAGATCATTCTCTTTGACACAGTTAATCAACTGTCTTCAGCCTGGGTTTCCTGAAAGTATAGGCAAACTGTTGTATGCAGGGCCCATAGTTTCATCAGGTTGTCAACAGGCCCGTGCCTGGTGCAGGGGAAGCTACTCTGGCCTTCCAGAAAAAGGGTAAAAGGGAACTCCAGAAACATGAGCTCAAGCCAACTCATCGGAAGGGCCCAGACTAGATTCCTAAGAAGATGGTTGCTGAATCCTTATAAAAATCAAGTGGGATCCCATTCTCTGTGGTTCCATTCAATTTATCCAAGCCAAATTTACTTATCTCCTTTGGGTAAGTCTGTAGATTTCAGTAAGAATTTGGCAACAACTCTTGAAATACTCTCGTAGTCAAGCTAGAGCCATGAGCAATATAATAACACCGCCAGATCAAATCTTAGCTATTTAGAGTGCTACTGAGAAAACGTTGAGGAAGGTCACTCTAGAGTCCTGCCTCTGGCAAGGCGCCTGGCACTCTGTCCTTGGCATTCCCTTATCTGACAGTGTTATCAATTACATAAATGAAAAAGATCAGAAAGCTTGCTAATCAAGATTGTGAGTGACACAGTGCTGGGAGGGTCACTTAAAACGAGTGCCGACTCACACTCAGAGCAACAGGCTGGAAGTGATAGAGTACATTTAACAAAGACAATCACAAGCCCCCAAATTTGGGCCCTGGGGCAGTGCAGGTAGTGAAAGTCCTGTGCCCTGACCACGGCTGCGGTAGAGGAATCACCCTGGATTTCAGAGAAGCTTCAGGCTCGCGTGGATCCAAAGGGTGGCACAGCTCCCCAGGGACCTGATAAAATCTCAGAGGCAGCATCCACAGCAATTATGTTTCAGATCAGAGAAAGTCACAGTCCTGCTGGACACGAAGTCGATTCGGGCACTTCTGTCACCTCAGAAATGACCAGGGTTCATTCGATTTTCTGGTCAGCTAGAAAGACATCCTCCTCTTCTCTCATTTCTGTCTGATTTTCCTTCCTGAAGTTCTACCCTTAGGCATAAAGGACATAACTTTTGATTTTGCAAGTAAGCGTCTCATGTATTCAGCAAATGTTTATTTAGCACCTTTATATGTAACACCTCATTTAATGCTGGGGAGTGGGAACCAAGACAAACACCAAACACCCTCAGGATGGGGAAAATGCACAAACATACACAATTACAATGTGAAAAGTGCTAAAATGGTGGTGTTTGCAAAATGCTGTGCTTACGCTGACTCGCCCCAGGGCCACAGACAGCAGCTTGGTGTTTTGGAGGGAAAGAGCACCTAGGTAATTACATCCTCAGGATCAAGCACAGACCCTGGTCCATGGCAGATATTTAATAAGTGATTGATGAATGGAAGGATGAGAGGGGAGATGGTCTGCAGACTTGTGAGCAAGTCCCAGCTCTGCCACTTGCCAGCAAGTTGAATTAACTCACTGAACCTGTTTCTTCATAAGTAATGTAGGGAGATGGTCCTCCTCTCCCAGGGTTGCTTTGCAGATCTAATAAAATGGAGTGGGCTAACTGACTTAAAGTGTCCATAATGCTCGCAGGCACCTGGGACTTCCCAAAGATAAATGTTAATACCCATGTCCCTCTGACTCATGGGGCAGTGAGATCATATTTGGAGTATTCTGGCCATCACGTTCTAAGAAGAGCATTTACAAATTATAGAGAAGAGACCAAACTAAAGAGAGGCTTAGGAAACAGGGAAGACTGAGGGGTAAAGGAGAAAAAGGCAGTTTAAGGGCTTTCCTCAGTGAAAGGAAGCAGCCTTACGCCACAGAGCCCCAGAAGCAGCATCGATGGGGTTCATTCCAGCTCAGGCACTAAAGACCATCGGACAGTACAGCTGCCGAGAACACAGTGAGCGGCCCCGCCCAGCAGGGAGCACCGCCTCGCTGGAGCTCTGAAAGCAGAGTCTGGAGGCACATCGCCGGGGGTGTCTCTACAGCCACTCAGTCAACAAGATATTTGTTGAGTGCCTACTATAAGCTGTCATCGCATTCTAGGGACCTTTGGATTTAAAAGGAAAAAAAGAAAAAGCCAGCCCCTGGACCCAAGGCTCTCACAAAAGCCAACTGTGTGCTTTATGCTCTATGCTGCTGTGGGAACGCAGAGGGTTTCGTTGGAGGGGTTCCACGTTTGGGCGGGAGGTGGGCTGAGACGCTCTCCAAGGTGTCTTGGCTCCTGCCGTTCTGCGATTCTGTGTAAGTCATTATCTCTGTCTGCAGAGAATTTACTCATCTAATCCACAGACTTTCCTCAGAATTAAAACTTGGAGACCCAGGCCCCTAATGTTTAAATGGTAAGACTCCCCCAAAGCAATAACCGTGATGTTTTATATCAGTAACACACGAATCTACTGTAAGAACTTTTACATCTATTAAGACATCCGAGCCTCACACCTGACCTATATAGAAGACCATGTCTGAATAGAGAAGGAAATGGAGGGACAGAAACAATGTAGGAGACTCACCTGAAGTTACCCAGATCCTACATCGCAGGGTCGGGTAGAACTCAGGTCTCCCAACTCATTTACTATTCTTGACAATAGACTGTAATGCATTTAGCTTTCTCCTTTGGTGGTTTTTGTCCCAGGAAGTTTCTCTTTCCTCTGCCTCCTCCCCTCCCCCCTACTCCGTTATTGCAAGCACAGAATCTGGCAGATGAATGACCTGGCTGATCTCCCAAGTTTCTCTCTGAAATGCAGAACCCGACATCCTTTACATTTGGAATTCCAAACACAGTCACTGCTGTGTCAGAAAAATATTAACTGTTTGAGCAGTGGGTCTCGCCACCAGGCCCAGAGAATGACAAGCACAGGCAGGGAGGAAAAGCAGTTCACTGCCTTTGTTAGCTGGGAGGGAAGATGCATGACCTAGTTCGGATGGTGATGCTGGTTTTAAAAATAAAATACAGGGATTCCGAGGCCTGTGCTAAGAGCATTAGCTCGATGGGGAAATGGCGTTCTCTGAGAAACCAATAAATGTGTGCTTTGACTTATTTTCTTGGCTTTCATTTGAGGTAACAACCAGTAGGCAGGTCCTAAGGCCAGGACTTTGCAGATGCTGGGCCATTGGAGATGCTGGCAGTTCTGTCGTCATTTTTTATTGCCTGAGTGAATCACTCTGACAGCCTGACAGGGCTGCTGAGAGCACGAGGCTCCTGCTTCGACAGAGCGGCCGCCCGTGTCCTCGTGGGTGGGGGTGACGGGGAGAAGTCCAGGGACGGCGGGAGTGCCTGAGCGTGTGCCATGGCCAGCGGCATGTAGGCACCTCCCAAGCCGCTTCCCCAGCTGGTTAGAAATTCTCTGCCTTGATCTACCAAGCGATTTATGGGATTTGCTTCCAGAAACACCAGACAGAGAAAAAACACAGAAAAAATCTCAAGACTTCCATCCTCAAAAGATTGGGCTTTGCAAGGAATTCCCTAAAAAGGATTTCATATTTTTGGCAATGGCAGTATCATTGGAAAATGACTTACACACACACACACACACACACACACACTTGCACACACACATGTTTACACACACTTTCTAGCCCCTTTATCTTGCTTTTTTTTCTTCCATAGCGCTTAAAATTTTTGGAGTCATTTATTTGTGTACCATGTGTCTCCCCCACCAGAGAATGGCGGCTGCGTGACAGCAAGAACCTTGTTATTTATCCTGCAGGCCCAGTCCATAACACTGTGATGGGCACCTTAGTGTTTCCCGTTAAACAACTGTTTCTTCACTTGTGGCCTGAGGTACCATTTTGCCTACTGGTCCTGCTTTAGGTGTCACATGTGACTCTCTTGCCTCCCCCAGTCCAACATCAGCCCCTATCAAGTCCAATGTCAGCTCTAGTGGAGTGACCCATGTTTCTCAGGGTCTTTGGTTTTGAATCTGTCAGTTTTATAACAAACAAGATGGGCACTCAGGATATCAAGATAGAGGAGACTGGGGAAGTGGACATAAGAGGCAGTTGATCTGGAGTCACTTCTAAGACCACGAGGTTCAAAACCCAAGGAGCTCCAAGTGGTCACAACAGGGCATGGAGAGGTTGTCCCCAAACAGCTGTCTCTCAGTCAGAGGAATCAGTCTTGTTCAAACTTCCCATTTAGCCACACAGGGGGCCTGAAGTTTGAACTGTCCCCAGGCCTTTGCACCTTCCTCCCAAATGTTCTTTCTGTCGATGTTACAAGACCCTTTTCTAGTACTAACCTCTGTTCTTATTTCTCCCGACCTCACCCTGCACTTCATACTCACCCCACATGGCTGATCTTTAATATATTTATCCATTCATTCTTCAAATATAGAGTACCTACTATGTGTCGGGCACTGTACTAGATGTGGACAGCCCCTGATGTCCATCCTAGGTAATAGTCTTCAGTCAACCCAGATTCATGAAGACTCCCCTATGTAGAACACAGGGACCAGGGTACTGTTGTGGGAGGAAGACATGCTCAGTTCAACCCCTGACTGGCTGGAGCTTGCAGTGTGTGGAGGAGACATTACCTGCAGAGGTCTTCACTCTGCATGACAGCTGAGCAATGGATGAAACACTTCTAAGAGGTGTGTTTTTAATCGTGGGAAGAGCGGAGTTAAAATCTCAGACTCTTCTATTTAACTCACTATTTGATCTTGGGGGAGTTTCTTATCCCCCTGGGAGCTTCTGTTCATCAGGCTGTAAAATTAGAATAATAATCATCTACCCTCAAAGTTGTGTTGAAGATCCACGGAACTGATGCCCGTGGAAGTGTTTTATAAACTATAAAGAGAGATGAAGATGATTATTACCTGCAAGTTAAGAAAAAGCGTGCCTCCGAACCTCGCTCCTGAAAGATAAGCTATCGTGGTAGAAGTGTTCCCCATGTTATCCAGTTTTCAAAGCCCAATAAGCTGGCTTCTGGGAGCTCTGTAAAAATAGCCCTGAGTGAGCTACTCCTAACCACGCCCTTTGCCACGTTTCTCTTACAAACTCCATTAGTTCCCAGAGAGCCGTGTGAGTGAGAGATACACAGCTACCGGGTATGCTCATACCCAATCACGGCCTTTGAACCTCACAAAAGTCCTCTTGGCAGCATGCACCTGGTTCCATACAGCAGCGCTGAGTGCCCATCCAGATCATGAGCTTCGCAGCTGTGTATCAGGAGATATTTCCCCAAGTATGGGGGCATTACGGAAAGCATTGGAAAGAACTTCCTCCTGCCATTGAGTAGTAAATGCTTTGCTGATTTGCCTGATGATACATTTATGACGGTTGCCTGCTGATCCTCATCCACAGTCCACCTTTAATGGCTTGTCTGTCGGGAGAGGCCAGTCTTCTCCAATGAACCAGCTTTATTTCATTATGGTTTATTATTGCATTTTGTCCAGGCAGTGCCTGCAAAGTGAGAAAGTGGCCTGCAGAACTCTCTCATTGTGGGTGCAATGACTGCCTCGGTGCCAAGAAGGAAAGAAAAACAAATAGTGATCTTTGCTAATTGAAATAGTAAAATATGTGCAGTTCAGAACAATTCTGTGTAGAATTTTAGAAAGAAAAACCTCTCTACACACACGTGAAAATACTTACACACAAAATGAAGCATTGTCCCTGACACTGTGAATTATAAACATGCAGGACACTCTCTGCTTTTTTGCTTGCTCGTCTGTCTTCCACAGCCCCTGAGAGAGAGAGAGAGAGAGAGAGAGAGAGTGTGTGTGTGTGTGTGTGTGTGTTTGAAGCTCAGTACACTAGTATTAATTATTTTTTAGATTTTTTCTTTTTGGCAGTGTTGTTCTATAATTAAACTCATTTCCCTTGGGGGAATTTACGTCACTTGTGTGCATTTCTTGTGCTCCTTTTACAGAAGGAAATGTAAAAAGAAGGTTTTGTTTGCACTTGGTTCTACAATTGCTCCACTCCCTCTTTTTTCTTTCTTTCTTTCTTTTTTGTTTTTGCAGGTTCTTCCCGCCTCTGGCCATAGCCATAAAACACAAACAAATCAAGGATTTTCAGGACAGTTTTCTGCAGCTTGGATAAGTGTGCGTGTGGAGGGGCGGAGCTGTCATCTGTAAGAGAAGCCAACTGTTGAGTAAGGGAGCAAATCATCATGTAGCTAATTCGTTTCTGTTGTAAAGATAAACTAACTGTTGGCTTCCACTAGTTCTGCCCCCTTAACTGAATCAGAAACCTCATGTGCAAAGGTAAAGCAAGCACGTGCAGCTTTATGGACAATTTCCTGGCCAATTTGGTAGTAAATAACTATTTTACCTATTTAAGTGCATAGGATTCAGAGGCAGTGTGATACATAGGAAAAATGGAAGGTTTATGGTCAAACTATCCTGAGTTCAAACCCTACTTTACCCTAAGGACATTCCAAGGTGGAATGTCCAGCAAAGCTTCTCTGTCCCCCAATTTATAGCTAAAGACTCTGGATGAAATACTAAATGCATCTCTCTGAGGACTCTAAATAAGAGCAAATAGATTGCTAAAGGGAATTGACACGTGGAAATGCAAACAATATGAGTGTAAGTTCCTGGGGCTTTTCTTCACCTTTTCTCTCACAGTATCACCCTGAGCACAGCCTCCCCACACAGAGATGTAACCTATCGGTGACACTTGAAACTAAAACTCTAACTGTAGCACCATTTTACTGGACCTGGATAATGGGGTCTGGTAGGCTAGAAAATACGAGGGAAATATTGAACAAGAGAGAGAAGGAGAAAAAAAATCTTCTAATTCTGTGTATGAACTTCCTCAACCCCCAGGGTCACCCCTAAGCTGTGTGCATATGGGAAAGACCAAAAGCAGTATAGCAAGCATTTTGAGAATGGAACTGAAATATGAGCTACCACCCACAGAAGGTAAAGCAAAATTTACAATCTAACCCTAACTGATACAGACTAAAACAAAACAAATAAAAATCAACATTCTCTAGAGGATTTTAACAGAATACAGAGTATCCACAACATAGCGTTTACACCATCCAGAATGCAATCCAAAATTACTCTACAGACAAGAAGCAAGCATATGTGACCCAATCCCAAAGGAAAAGAAAGTCATCAGACACTCACTAGAACTGATTCAGATGTTAGAATTATCAGAGACTTTAAAGAGTTTAAAGCCACTGTCAGAATTATCATGCATGGGGTACATGTAAACACCCTTAAAAATGACGGAAAGACGCTGCGGTGCAGAGGAACTCCCGGCTCTCCCTGGTGCACAGTGGACATGGTGCCAGTCTGCTGTTGCTAGATGGAGCTAAGGAAAGTAACTACATTTAAAAGAAAAAATGATAGAAAGAAAGTTCTCAGCAGAAATATAGAATCATAAAAAAGAACCAAGTGAAATTTTTAGAACTGAAAAGTAAAACATCTGAAATTTTAATACATTTTTTTTCCACTGGATGGCCTCAATCAAACTTGAAGGTAGAGCGAAACTGGTAGAAATTTTCCAGTCTGAGGAACAGAAACAGAACAAGCACAAGAACAGTGTGAGGGGCTTGTGGAACAATATGAAAAGGTCATTGGTGTCCCGAGAGGAGAGGAGAAAGAGTGTTTCAAGAAATGATGACTAAAAGCCTCCCAAATTTAGTGAAAGACATGCATTTACAGATGCAGAAAACTCAGCAAGTCCTAAAGAGAATAAACCCAAAGAAAACCGTTCTCAGACACATAATAACCAAACCACTGAAAACCAAAGACAAGGAGAAAGTACTAAAAGTAGGTATACAAAAACAGCATGTAATACATAGGAAAACATGATTTTAAATACTGCACATTTCTTATTGGAAAATATGGAAGGCAAAGGACAGTAGAATATTTTTAAAACACTAAAAGAAAAAATTATAAACTCAGAATTCTATATCTAGCAAAAGGATTTTTTATAAATGAAGGTGAAATAAACACATTCTCAGATGAAAGAAAACTAAGAGGATTCATAACAAAAAAAAACTGCTATAAAAAATGTTAAAGGAAGTTCTAAATGGAAATGATACCAGAGGGAAACTTGGATCTTCAGAAAAAAAGAAAGAGCAACAGAAATGGTAAATAGCTGGATAAAGAACTATTTTTCTCCTCTTAAGGCCTTTGAAATATGTACTCTTGAAAGCAGAAATGACTGCATTTTGCCATATTTAATGCACTCCCATGTATAATGAGCACCCACGTTTTTGGCCTAAACTTTCAGGAAAAAAATCTTTCATTTTAAATTTTTAATGCAATTATTTATTTATTTATTTATTTATTTATATTTAGAAACAAAACAACTATCATATTTCTGGGTGTTATTTTGCATATGGATATCATTATTGCTTTCTAGAGTTACACTTTGAACACATAAGCATAAATAAAAGAATTAAAAACATTTATATAGATACAAAATTAATATTACCCATGTATAATGCACATACTTATATTTTCCTCAAAAATTTGGGCAAAAAAGTGCTCATTATACATGGCAAATATGGTGTAACATTGGTGGGTATTACAATATCACATTGGCATTCACAATGTGATACTATGACACGTAATATCACCTCTATACTCATATACACTACAACACAAATGAGCAGGATAAAGAAGTCTGGTTGTTTCTAATGTTCCACTGTTGTATTTGAAGTGGTAAAATATTAACTAGACTGTGAATACACCTAATTAGGTATGTATATTTTAATCCTGAGAGCAACCAAAAAATAATACAAAGAGGAATAGCCAAAAAACTGATAGATGAATTAAAATGGAATTCTAAAAAAATCAAATAATCCAAAATAAGCAATTAAAGAGGTAAAAAAGGAACCAAAATAGAAAGGAAAAAATAAAATTAGTAATAAAATGGTAGACTTAAATCCAACCATATCAATAATTGTATTAACTATGAGTAGTCTGAACGCACCAGTTAAAAGAGATTTTCAGATTGAATTTTCTCTTAAACCATTCTTTATTACTTACTTATCATAAGACCTTGGGAAGTAACTTAATCTTTATGACCCATAGTTTCTTGATCAGTTACAGAAGGATACTAATATCTACCATGTAAGACTATTGTGCAAATACTGGGTTGGCCAAAAAGTGTGTTTAGTTTTTTTCCGTACAATGGCTCTAGTAGTGCTTAGTTGTCTTTAATTTCATTCAAAAATATTTTGTTAGATTGTATAATTAAAAGATTATCTAAATTGATGAATTTTTGTACAGCAATTTTAATACTAGAGATGGAAGAAAATATGCAACATTTTAGGTGTATTATGCTTTGTTATTTCAAGAAAGGTAAAAACACAACCAAAATGCACAAAAAGATTTGTGCCGGGTATGAAAAAGGTGCTGCAACTGATTGAACATGTCAAAAGTGGTTTGTGAAGTTTCTTGGTACTATTTACATTTTGGCCAAATAATTCTTTGCTGTGGGGCTGTCTTATGCATGGGAAGATGTTTAGCAGCACCCCTGGCCTCTACCCACTAGAAACCAATAGCAGGAGACAGCCAACATACTCAAAATAGCCATATCAATAAAGTTATTGGTGAAAATTTAAAAATGTGGTTTTTATTTTACAGAAAAAAATTAAAAGGACTTTTTGGCCAACACAATAAAATGTGGTGGTGTCAGTTAAATGCCTGGTGAATAGCAAGTACTCAATACGTGTTATCAGCTGTCTAATTATGTGACATTAACAGTGATAACTAATGTCTATTAAGTTCACTGACGGTGTTTCACTATTCATTTTTCCCTATGTTCTTTCTTCTTTGAGAAGAGCACTAACAGAAAGATGTGAATGGAAAAGATTAAGGATGCACCTTCTTCAAAAGCATGTTTTCTTTTCTTTTTTTTTTTTAAGATTTTTATTTATTTATTTTTAGAGAAAGGGAAAGGGAAGGAGAAAGAAAGGGAGAGAAACATCAGTGTGTGGTTGCTTCTCACGTGGCCCCCACTGGGGACCTGGCCTGCAACCCAGGCATGTGCCCTGACTGGGAATTGAACCTGCGACCCTTTGGTTCAAAGGCCTGCACTCAGTCCACTGAGCCACACCAGCCAGGGCCAAAGCACGTTTTCTTGTATCCCACTCTGAATCTGACAGAAGTCGCTGCATGTTTTTTCTTATGGCATCAATACAAGTTTGTAATGTCTCTAGCATTATGAATTGGTAAATTGTATAGGTTGAGGACCTATTTATACATCTATCTGCTCTAAACATTTATTTGTCTGGATTAACTTTTTCTACATTTATTGAAATAATTTCTGCTGGGTAAAAAGTAATAATTGGTTTACTGTCCATAAGCACATCTTAATTTCACTGTATTTTAAATGCCATAGTAAGAACTCGGGGCCCTCAAGATCTGCCCTTACCGATTTATCTAATGAAGGCATACACTGGCGGGCATATATCCTCCACAGGACGGCGAAGCATGGATCCAGCCTCCCTGCTGAGAAGGTAGACTCCCGGGATTTCAGCCAGAGCAGGGGCAGGGACATAGAGACAAGAACATACATTTAACAAGCCAGAGGTGCCTGGATGCCAGAGAGAGCATGGACCTTGAGATCCATCAGCCGTTGTCAAATTTCCCCAGTTAGTATTGTTCCAGGGGTAAAGATACAGAGAAGTTTATTTCAACAGCTATATATTGAGAGCTACCCATGTGCAGGGCACAGAGCCGGGGCCACGTATAAAGAGATGACTCAGCAAGACGAATGAACATGACTGTTACCCTCAGATGGCTGAAGGTCTGCTGGGGAGACAGCTGGTCAACAGACCAGTTCAGTCAGAGGTGGCCATTGCTCCATTCCCCCTTGGCGCTGCCATCTGAAGGTCCTGACACCCAGGGACCAGATTCCTTCAAACCCCAGACATCCCAGGGATCGGCTGAGACAAACCCACTCTGGGAACCTCTGGTTCTCTTCAGTCAACACTTAACACACAGGGAAGTCTGGGCGTCTGTATTTCCTGGTGGTGTTTGCCGTGTCATTTACCATTTTTGTGGCCTGTCATAGAAGCTATTATAATATTTGCTTAAGTATTTAAATCAAATCCTTTACTTTAAGCCAGTGGTTGCTGAGCTTTAATTAAAGCATATTTGCATACATTAATATCACCCAGCTTCTCTACATTTTAACTGTATTTTTACATTCAAAACATGGCATTTCAATAACAATAGTTGTCAGTGCCTGGGCTCTAATTTATGCCACAATTACGGGTCCTGCTAATTACAGCCCTGGCCGGCTTCTCCAGCTCCTTGTGACAGAGCTTGTGTGCAGCCGCGGCCTTGACTCCTTCGGGGTGTGCATTTCACCATTCATAGAGCAGCTCCGACCAGCTGCGAAGGGTGCAGGGGTGTCCAACCTGCAGCCCACGGCTGCATACGGCTCAGGATGGCTATGAATGCGGCCCAACACAAAATCGTAAATTTTTTTTTAACTTTTTTTTTAAGGTTTTATTTTTATTTATTTTTAGAGAGAGGGGAAGGGAGGGAGAGAAGGAGAGAAACAGCAATGTATAGTTGCCTCTCACATGGCCCTCATGGGGACCTGGCCCACAACCCAGGCATGTGCCCTGACTGGGAATCGAACCGGGACCCTCTGGTTCCCAGCCCGCGCTCAATCCACTGAGCTACACCAGCCAGGGCACAAAACCGTAAATTTACTTAAAACATTATGAGACTTTTTTGTGACTATGTGTCATAATGTATTTAATGTGTGGCCCACTCTTCTTCTTCTTCCAGTGTGGCCCAACTCTTCTTCTTCCAGTGTGGCCCAAAGACACAAAAAGTCTGGACATCCCTGATCCCCTTATCTTTAGCCCTGCTGATATTTTGGAACTTTGGGAGTCAACAGAAAAAAATGCAGCTTTTATATCAGAGACTATAGGGCCTGGAAGCTTCTGGCTAATTCCCCAGTCTTTACTGAGGATAGATCTGGTGTATTAAACCTAAGGATCAATCTGAATTCTTCTTTGAGGTGAAAGTATTGAAAGAAAGCAGGAAAGAAAGAGAAGGAGGGAAGGAGAGAGGGGAGGGAGGAAGTGGAAAGAAAGAGAAGGAAGGAAGGAAGGAAAAGAAAAGGAGGGAGGGAGGGAGAGAGAAAGGAAGAGAAAGAATTTTGGAGGACTATGAATACTGTGAGCTGCAGGTGCAGAAATAATAGGGAAGCTACCACCTTGAGAGTATCATTGAATTCATGTTTCTACCTGAGGTCTGGGTCAAGATGCCCCACATCTCTTGACAAGCAGAGCTAGTTACTCTCTCCTCTGTGCTCTCAAGGACTCTGTTAGGGTTCTGACCTCTTGTCTTTATTTTTGTATTTCTCTTGTCAACTGGACTACAAATTCCTGAGGGAAGGAGCTATGCTTTGTTTATCTCCCCATTACCTAACACACGTGGTCCCCCAACAAACATTTCTTTCACTAGTGGCAGGAAAGGCCACAGCTACACCGGACGGAAGGTGGACCTGATCCCTCTCATGGACCAGCCCAGACAGCCCAGATGCTGCCGGAGTGGCCTGAGTACCCATGACCCTCGTTCTGCCCCAGGAGCCTCACCAGACACTGACTTCCCCTTTCTATGGCCCCGGTGGAAATGTTTGCAAATCAGAAGCACAAATCAGAAGCAAAAAAACTTGTGGTGTCCCAAACTGCAAAGACAGCCACAGAGGAAGGCCTCCCAAACCCCCTCTGTAGGCACGGTGCATTTCGTACCCCCATGGCGAAGCCAGAAGAGTGGAAAGTCGGCTGGAGCCTGACATTCCCAAACACCGAGGCTACAACAATAAACAGTGAGCTCAGCAGGCAGAGAGACAAGCCTGATCTTTGTTTCTCCTGTTTCTCCTCTCCTGCAAGCCCAGCCCACAAACAGCCTGTTTGTCTACTGGGGGCCCCTGAGCTGTAGCTGACCTGTGGGAGCCTCCTGGGCCACCATGAGATGACAGCAGATATCTCTGCAACAGGACACTGTGAGCTAGAAACTGCTTTGGGCCACAATGGAACCCTAAGGGGTGGGGATGGAGCCCTAAGGGGTGGGGATGGAGCCCTAAGGGTGGGGATGGAGCCCTAAGGGTGGGAGTGGAGCCCTAAGGATGGGGATGGAGCCCTAAGAGGTGGGGATGGAGCCCTAAGGGTGGGGATGGAGCCCTAAGGGTGGGAATGGAGCCCTAAGGGTGGTGGGGCAGAGAGTGTGAGCTTACATTTGAGTCCCTGACTGGGCAAGGAGACTCGGTCACTTATTTTTTTTTAAAGATTTTATTTATTTATTTTTATTTTTATTTTTATTTTTTTATTACTTTATTGTTGTTCAATTACAGTTATTTGCATCCTCTCCCCTCCCC